>KE647306.1:77541-119380 GCA_000447185.1 Vairimorpha apis BRL 01 | reverse complement strand
TTATAATTTATTTTTACAAAAATGAAATTTTATTGTTAAAATTTTTTAAATAAATTAAGAATTACTTTAAATAATTGATCTAATAAAAAAAAGCAAAAAAATATTTATAATTAGTTACTAAAGCTGTATATTTTTACAAAAACGAAAATTTTTTATTTTCTTACTTTTTATTAAATAAATTAAAAATTATTTAAGGTTTAAGAAAAAATATAAAAGAAATTTTAACTTGTACCCCAATGATTTCGACAATAATGTTTACATATTTATGTATATCAAATGGAACAACAACCGGTGAAAGCAATGTTAAGAACAGTTTATACTCATTGGATTATAATGATTTTTTAAATAGTGATACTTTTAATAAACTATTATCAAATAATAGATCTGAATTACAAGAGCTATTATGGATAAAGGAAATATGTGGTTTAAAATCCAATGAATTAAAAGAAAAGTTGTTTTCTTTATTTTCAAATGTTTATGATGAATTTTTTAAAGAATTAGAAAATGGAGATAAACTTAAAATAGCATCAAATTTTGAAACAATATTGATTCCAAGTTTTGAAGAATATAATGAAGTTGCCAAAATTAATTTCGAACATGAACTTACTTTTACATTTAAAATTTTTAATAAAAATAAAAATTATGTAAAGAAAGAATTTAGAAAAGAAATATTTGGTAAAAAAGAAACAGTTTATACCAAATTAACTCTTGAAAAGAGAAATGAAATAAATATTTTAACTGTTAAAATAGAAGATTTGTCTATTAAGGATAAATTTAATAACTTTAGAAAATTAAATAATAATGATTTGCAAGATTCAGAGTGTAAAAATAATAATAATTTTGATAAAAGAATAAAAATTTCTTATAGTGAAAAATTACATGATATTCTTATAACTTTACAATCCAACATTTTTACTATTCTTATTAATGTAAAAGGAAAAAATATTGAACGCTATAATGAGTTACATGATTATTTTTTAAAAAAAATTAAGATTAATCTTTTTGAAAATGATGAAGAAGGTTTTGAAGAATTTAGAAATTTTTTTATCGATAGTGTAGTTATTAAAATTGAAGGTAGTTTAGATGAAAAGATCTTTAATGAAAACAAAAATTTAATGCTTGATTTTTTAAATTAAAATTTTTTTATTTGTTTATTTTTTTATTTGATATTGATTTTTTGCATATTAGTCTTTCTTACTGTGGTATAATATCCACATGATTTAATTTAATCTTCCCGCCAAAAATAAATATAAATATTTATTTTTGTTTAACCCATATATATATATCCATTAATAACATATAATGATGACTAAGAACGACTATAATCAACACAGAGATACGTCACTGAGCAGCAACAGATATCAGCGTGCAAAGACGAACAATAAACCATACAACAACAACAACAATAATAAACTATTTAATTATAAACAACAATCTATATGTTCTAGTGGTAGTATCCTAGAAGAGTTCTTCTCTTCAGGACGCCTACCTGCGGTTAATACCACACTTACATAACATAAAAAGTATAAAAAAAATTATTGAGTATATCATTAATATTTAAGTTACAAAAATTTAAAATTTAAATTATTTTTAAATTATACTTTAAGATCAGAATTTTTAAACAATTCAGTTAAAAAAATATATATATTTTTTTAAAAATAAAATTAAAAATTATTTTTTGTAATTATTTATAAATTATTGTACAAAAAAATTGACATCAAGTTAAAAATACACTTAATTTAAATAATATATAATGCATATATTTCAATTATATTAATTTTTATATATAAATTTTATTATAATATAAAATTTTTTGCAACCTCGAGAGGAAGGGGCACTTTGCGCATCGCAAGACAGGAATATCTTTTTAGAAAAAGGAATTAAATGTCCTCATTGTGGAGACAAATAAAATTTGGTAAACCATATGGCTACCCAATGTGATAGAATGGTGTCACATGACTTTATGAGGAGGCATAACGAAGCTTTGAGGTGTATACATCTCCAGCTTTGCCTTAATTATGGCCTTACAAAATCTAAGAAAATAAGGAATCACATATTGCAAGAATGCACGTCTAATAAAAATGTAGAAATCCGGATAGATACTAGAATACCCACAGGTATTAAAGTATAGTACAATAAACTAGATGTTTTCATATAAGATAAAATAAAAAAGGAAATTTATACAGTCGAGGTAGAAATACAAACTTCGACAACCTTAAGGGAATGAAACAGAAAAAAAGCACAAGTACGATTTGCTAGCAAATCATTGTGGATCAATTAATAGCTACAAAACTAGGATAATACCATACGTCATGACATGAAAGGGAATTACAATGACCTTTCACAAAAAATATAAGAGTTAATTAAATATAAATAGCCGAACACAGGCATATATACGAGCCATAGTGTAAAAATTATTTTAGAAAGTTTCTCTATGGAAGCCCAGATAGGCGAACAAATTACTGAGGAAGAACAGGTGGATATGGAGAAGGAATTGGAGGAACAAACCGTGTACAAAAATCAATTTAATTCTAATTGTGATAGTATATAAATACATATAATACAAGTATATCCTAAATAAATATTTTTATAAAATTTTCGATTTAATATAAACAAATCATAATATTAAAAACCTAAGAAAATTTAATGTAATGTTTATATTATATATTGTTAACAAACTGTTATATCTTACTATATTTTTGAAATAAATATAGATATTGTTATTTTTATATGTTTAAATCAAAATTTTAAGATATTTTATAATTAAATTGATATTAATATAATGTCTTTATTTATCATAAATGAGGGGTTAGAATTATTCAAATATATAACATATAATGATAAATATATAAAAACATATAATTCTCTTATATTAAAATTGTAAAGGATATATTCAAAATAACTTAATTTAATAAATTTAGATCTTTTATATTGATAAAAAAATATATATTGATGATTTTTATTATATAAAATTTTTTTAATAGATAAATATAATGTCTGTAAAAAACTAAAAAATCAATTTTTATATAAAGTTTTTTGTAATTTCATCGATTTTTCAATACAAAAAATTTTCATATTTTTATTTATTTTAAATACTACTAAATTTAAATTTCATTAAACATTGTTATTTAAAAATATTTAAAATATATTTTGTATGTTATAATAAAATTTGTGGAAGATTTCATTTTTGATAGAAATTTTAATAAAAAAATTATAATTTACATTAAAATACTAAAATAGCATAATAATGTTTTATTTTATAGTAAATGATTTAAGCATATAATTTAAAATTATAGAAAAAAGATCAACATTTTTTAAGTTTAAATATAAAATTTTAATTTAAGTGTACTATTCCATTAATTTTAAAAAATATTTTTAAAACAAGAAAATATTATTTAAAATTTCATCGTATATATATTAAATTTGTATAAATTATAAAAAAAATTAGAAGTATGTTGTTTGACGTTTAAAATTGAAATATATTTAAACTATCAAAATTTAAATATTAAAATTTGAAATAATTTATTACATTACGCTAACTATAGATATAATTATTATTATTATTAGCTATGTTATAAAATTTCTAGAAATATTGATTGTTTAAAGTTTAATTTATTTTTATATAGATTTTTATTTAATAGGTTATTTTAAATTTTTTTCTTTTCTTGAAATAAAATTTTTTTAAATAAATATATTAAAATAACTTTAATACACAAAAATCAAATTTGTATTAAATTTGATGTTGAATAAATTAAAAATCAAGTCAAAAACTTTGATATTTAAATAATCTAAAAATTAAATTTAACAATTACATCTTAAATGCAAATTGAACAAAATTTTATATTTTTTAATTAAACTTTTATAAAATAAATTAAAAATATATTAATTATTTTGACATTCAAATATATAAAAGAAAATTTTTATCTTACCCTAATGAATTCTACTATATTTTTAACATATTTATGTATCTTAATAGGTTCAAATTTCGAAGAAGTCAATGTAGAAAATAATTCGAATCTGTTATTATGTATTGATAAATTTTTAGTAAATGATACTTATGATCAAGCATTGCCGTATGATAAAATTTACATAAAAGATAAAAAACACTATAAAAACAATATTTATTGGATGTTTAAATATTTACCAAAAGGTTTATCAGAAATATTTTTAATTGGATGTTCTGGAGACTTTAATTTGAATAATGATTTAAATAGTGTTAAATTTAATGATATTGTAGTTGTTTCTAAAAATTTTAAAGTTAAATTAAAGAAGAAATCTTATAAAATATGTAGAACTTACTGTGTAAAATGTAGATATGATTTAATTTTTGCATTATATAATTATCAAAAAAGGTAGAAATTTATACGAGAAAAAAATTATCAAAAATTAAAGAATAAAAATTTTAAAGTCTCAAATCATGAAAATTATAATATCGTTTATAATGAAACGAGAATAAATCCTAATTATCTAAAATATTATGAATTTTTTAAATGTTTATGTTTTCGTATAAAAAAATCTTTAAATAATATGAAAAAATTTTGTGTTGCAGATTTACAAACAATACTTAATAATTATTTTTTGAATGAAATTGAAAAAAAATATTTTAAAAATAACAAAGAAGAATATAAAGAGTTTATTACTTTTTTTAAAAAAAATATAGTGGATCAAATTGAAGAAAAGTTGAATGAAAGATTTGACATTTTTATTGAATCTATGAGTCTTCGAAATTATTTAGTGTTGAAATAAATTTTTTACTTTTATTGATTAACATATTTTTTTTTGGATTATATTTAATATTAATTATTGAATTAATCAGAAGTGATACTTCTCTTTAAAAATAACATTTCAAAATATTTTTAATATAAAATATTTTATTATATGGTTCGTCCTTTTATACTTTCTTATTAAATTTTGTATTCGTATTATTTTTGAGCTCATAGCACTCATTCGTCGTAGTCTTAATCCCTCTCCAGAGATATTTTTATTTATAAATAAATTTTAATTATTTGTAGTGAATACCACAATTATTTACAAATTTATGGTAAAATTCTTAATTAAATAGTAAAAAAAAGTATCGTAGATAAACACAATAATTTTAAATTTTAATAATTAATATTATTAAATTAAGTTTATATAATTTATATTCTTTAGATAAGTTTAAATAATTTGAAATTCTTAAAATTTTTATAGTTCATATTATTTAATTGAGTTAAAATATTTTTAAAAGGATTTTTACTATTAATAATTCAATAATATGTCTTTTTTAAAATGATATTGAAACATACATCATTCTTAAATACAAATATCTAAATATTTAACTTTTAGATTTTATATAAATAATTAAATATTAATTTAATATAATAATATATAATATAAATTAAACAACTTTTTATTTAAGGCATATAAAATCTTAAATAGTAAAAATTTATTAAATATCTATTCATTTGTTACTAATTATATTTATATAATTTTTTATTTTTTTATAAATTGTTTTCGGTTTTTTAATTATTGAAAAATTTATTTTTAATATACTACAAATGACATTTATTTTATTGTTAATTATTATATATTAAATTTGCATATTGATTATTTTTTAATTAAAATTAGTTTAAAAAAAAAATTTATTTAATTAATAATTTATATTTATATTTTTTTACAAAATATATCTTCATTTATATAAAAAATTATTAAAAATTTAAATAATTTATAATTATAAACAAAATAAACGTTTGTGTTATTGAATGAATTGTTTTAAAAATATTTTTTTTAAACACATAGAATTTATAAAGAATTACATAACCTAATACTAATCAATTTACCCGTATGTGATCAATGTTTTTTTACAAAATAAAAAATAAGCTTGTAAATTGTTAATTATTTTTTATTTATATATTATAACTTTAAAAATTTAATTTTTTGTTATATCATAAATTTTAATATATTATTTTTTTTCATAGTTATAATATATAAATATAAATTTAATTGTTTTGCTAATATTGATATATTTAATGTAATGATCAATTCAATTTTTATTAAAATAAAAAATTTTGAACTGTAAAAATTAATTTAAATTTAATAGTGTTTTACTAAAAAAAATTAATATTTTATAAATAACAAAAAAATTTTTAATTCTATTGCAAATTAAATAAATTTACATATTAATATTTTTTTAATTCAACTATTATAAATTAAATCTATTAAAAAAGTATTCTATTAATATTTAATAGATTTTTTGGTTTAACATATTTTCAAAAAAAATATTTGATAAAAAATTTATAAACTACTATTTTCATTATATTTTAAAAATACAAAATATAACAAAAATTAAATAAATTTATAACACATATCAATTATAAAATCACAATACAATTTAAAATAAATGTAAGATATTAAAATAATTATTCTTATAGGATGTAAGAAACAGGGTGTGTAATAAAGACGAAATCAGAAAAAATAATATAATTTATATATCGTCTTTATTAAATATGAATATTTATATTAACAAGATATATATTTATAAGTAATTTGACTTTAAATAATATAATAATTTTAATAATTTAAAAAAAATATATAAAATTAAACAATATTTAACTTAAATACATTTACAACCATAAAAATATTTATACAATTATAAAAAAATTAAATACTCTCATTTTTATTATTATTATTAAATAAAAACTGAATTCTAACAAATATTTCTCTCATTTGAGATATTCCATCACTCATCTTATCTAGTACACTATCATTCTCATTCTTCATTTGTATAACAAGATTGACTTTATTATCACTTGGATGAGGAATAGTGTAACCGCAAAAGTCTACTGTATCCGTATTGTAATTCATTATAACGTGTTTTAATGGATTTATCAGTGTGTGATCTTCGTCTTGTATAGTTATTGTTTGTGGATTAAGTAGTTTTATTCTGTCTTCTGTCATACTAGGGGTGTAAGGTGTATTTATTTGGAAAGTATTTTTGTATAATGTGAATTTTGTTGAGAAAATAGAATAATATTGGATGATGTAAGTATATCGTATTTTTTTTAAAATGTTGTTAAAAAATTTTATAAAATAATTTCATAAAAAATGTTTTGTTTATAGAAAAAAACTCTAAAATTATAATTTACCTATTAATAATAACATTTTTAAAAAATTTTTTTATAAAAAAACTCTTCTTTAAAAACATTTAATATATTTAAAATCCTCTTTTTCTAAAAAACACACTTTAACAAATAAAAACACAACGTTAAAATATTTAAATCATACAAATTTATTTTAAAAACAATTTCATTCCCTTTCAATATTAACAGGAATACCTCTCAAAATTTCATTCCCACTAACAAAATATTCAACACGATTCAAACTTAAATCAATCTTACATATAGGACAAAAATACTGTCTCTCACACCATTTTTTAAGACACGTTATATGGAAAACATGTCCACATCGAAGCTTTTTTCCTTTAACTATTTCGTCTGTACATATAGGACATTCTGTTTTTAAATTAATATCAGGTATGGATTCAAGATCAGCGCATATTTTCTTGTATTTGGTAAATAATCTCCATTTTTTAATTAATTTTTCTAATATTGATATGGCTGGCCTAAATAGATGAATTGGTATTTTAAATTTTATTGTTGTTGTTATTATAAAGAGAATGTATAACAGAAGTAAAGTTAATAAGTAGGTAAGATCGATATGGAATATTGTCATTGGATTTGGAGAAGCAGATAGTTTGGTAAGAAGGATAAGAATATTTTTTAGACTGTTAAGTGATATCAAACAGAATTCGAATGAGAAAAGGAAATTGATATTTAAACTATTGCTATATTTCCTATACGCATTATAAATATTAGTACTACTATTAAATAAAATACCTTGTGTACTTAAAAACAACCCACTTAATATAAAACAACATACACAAATATAAAAATTAATCCAAACCACTCTATATTCTAGCTCGTATTCAATTCTATTATTACTTACCCACACCAAAATCTTAAAACAGAGAATAACAAAAAAAACTATAAGATTTCTAAAATTAATATCTTTGTTGAAAACACTCAACACTAACAAAATATCTGTACTAAACAGAAACAAGTTATCACTAACAATATTTATTTCTTGTACACTTAAATCACCAAAATATTTTTTTATAACTATTTGTAGTAAACTGTAAATTAAATTAAGTATAAATAAAACGTGTAGTAGATGTAGAAGTGGTGTATTTACTGTTGTTATGCATATATTGTATAGTGATAAAGGGGTTATTTTGATAAATGTTAGTGTAGATAAGAGTGTAAGGTGAATGAGCGTTGATATGAAATGTTTGTTTTTTATGATTGAAGGTAAATTTGTTGTAAAGGACATATTTTTTGAAGGGGTAAGATAGATTTATATAATATTTTATTTATAAAAAGAAATTAATTACTGTAGAAAATAAAATTTTTGTAGTTTTTATTAATATTTTTATTGTATAAATTTATTTTTTATTTTTTGAGGAAGAAACTTTTTGTTAATTTTTATTTAGAGTAGAAAATTATTTTTTGAATGTTTTTTGTATAATAATTATTTTGTATTTTTTTTATTTGATATGAAAGATTATTTTTATTTTTAGAAGGAATTATTTTGTAGTTATTAAAGAGATTATTTACTTTTGATAGGTAAATTTTTTAAATTATGTTTATTTTTAATAAATAATAGAATGAAAATATTTTTAAGATGAATATGAAAATTTTATATTACAATTTAAAAAAGTAAAAATTTAAAAGAATTTACTTTATTTATATTTCATTTTTAAATGAAAAATATTTTAAAATACATTCTTATTAAAATATTCTATCAAATAAACACCATTAATTTTAAAATAATTAAATGAAGAAAATGTTTGTTGATACAAAATTTCAAACAATTAACTTTTAAAAAAAGCATTTTATTAAAATAAAATTTAATAATAAAATTATTTTAATTTTTTTACAAAATTTCAATAACGATCTTATTTTAAAAATCTTAATATAAATTCCTTTAATCTTAATAAAAATTCTTTCTTACCCATATGAAACTAATTTTAACAACAAACTTATTAAATAAAACACTTATAACAAAAAATACCACAGTATCATCATCAACTAAATATTACCTTGATCAACTAGATACATCTATAATAGAATATTTTTATATACATGATATAGACTTATATATCAGTTTTGTTAATATAGAGTGGTTAAAATATAAGTTAAGGAAGTTTAAGTTTATTGAGTATGGATTTGAGATAGACAAAATTGATGATAAGATTGTAAAAGAATATGTTGAATGGGAGTATCGTATGAGGAATGGTAGAGAAAAGGAGAGTGTTTTTGATAATATGCATAGAAAAAGTAGAAATGGTGATTTTGTTAAAATAGATTCTTCTGAAAATAATACAGATGGAAAATTAAAAGAATGTAGAAATGATTCTTTAAAAGAAGTTTTAAAAGGAAATAATATAAAAGATGTTAAAATTGAAGATGATAAAATGAAAAAACGATTTAAAAGGAAATCTTCCATAAAAGATGAGGATTTAAAAGAGACTAACAATAATATACTAAATATCAATTATACAAATAACACCACTAATAAAATAGACACTTCAAATATAATAGATGATCCTAACAAATCAGATACTACTAATATTAATAGTAATATACAAAGAGGATTAGAAATATCTTTCAACAGTGATATCTACAAATCAATCTACACTTCGCTTACAAATCCATCAATCTACAAACATAAAATGTGTTCAGTTGTTGAATGTTTTAGATATGTAGTAGATAATAAATCAGTAGAGTGTACTAAATTACATTCTATGTTTACAGATAAAGTAGTTTTTAATTTAGTTTATACTAATTGTATAGTTAAGAAAAGTGATAAATATTTTGTTAATGAATATTTTGTAGTATAAGAAAGAAAATTAAATTAACTTTGTATTTTTTAGATGTGTTTATAAAAAATTTATAAAATGTGGATTAATAATTTATTTATTTTAGAATTTATAGATTGATAATTTGTTTGATTACACTTTTATAAATTGATAATTTCTTTAATATAGAATTTGTAGATTGATAATTTGTTTGATTACACTTTTATAAATAAATAATTTTTTATTGTAAATTGTAATAAACGTTATTTGTTATAACTTAATATTTATTTTATTATTTTATAAATTGATAATTTTTTTAATTTAAGATACGTAATGAATAAAGAGAAAAAAATTAATTTTTTTATAAAATAATAATAAATATTAAGTTATAACAAAAAACGTTTATTACAATTTACAATAAAAAATTATTTATTTACATCTGTTTATGTTTCTCTCTTATATGAAATAATAAAAGCACTCTCGTATCAAACACCATTTTACATTTATTACATGTTCTAAAAACAAGATTATCTTTTTTAAACGTATGCTCTTGTTTTTCTTTGTTATTTGCAATATTAATATTATGAAATTTATCACTAGAAGGTTTATTACAAAGAGATTCATTTTCAGAAGTGGCTACTTTTATACCCTTTTCAATTTCATTTAAATCACCTACGTTTCCATTTTCTTTATTTAAGCTATTCTTTCTATTGAAAATTATACTTTCTCTTAAATTATCATCTATAATAATTTGATTATTCTTTAAATGTTTCTTACTTCTCAAATGATTCTTTAAACTGTTTTCGTTTAAGAATGTTCTATTACAATCAATGCATTTAAAATCGTATTTGATATTTTTTTCATTTATTGAATTATCGTTTATTAATTTGTTATTTACAACATTATCATGTATAATTTCATCTTCACATACACTAGCCATACTTTTCTTATCAATACATACTTCTTCCATACATTTAACATTTTCTTCACTTTCACAAAACCTATCATGATGCAACACTCTATTACATATTTTATCATTATTTCCATTTAATCTCTCACATTCAGATAATCTCTTATCACGTTTTTTAATAAATCTAAAAATTCGAAAAACACTAAAAATAAAAAAATTCGATCTTCTTCATTCCGAAACAACTTACCATCAACTTTAAATACATCTATCATATGATAAAGCTTATCATATTCCGTACTACTATATAATGGTAATTTAATGTTACAAAAAAAATTAATTTTTTCTATTATTATATCTTCATTTCCTGGTATTTTTGATGGAGTGTAGAGTATAAGTGGTGGAGATGATGTAAGTATTTTTGTATATGCTGAGTGAAGATCATTATTATATTGTGATGAAATGAATAGGTTTTTGAAGTGTTTTTTCATCTTGTGAAAAAATGATTGTGTATTAGTTTGTGATTGAAATTGATTTATAGTATGTTGTGTTAAGTATGTATTGTTTTTGATTGTAATTGATTTGTAATTGAATTTGATATATATTTAAATTTACTTAAGTTAAGAACCTGTTCAAAGTTTTGATTTACAATAAAAATTTCATTCGTATGCATTTTTATAGCTTTTAAATAAGATTGTGTTATAGTAGATAATGAATCCAAAGGTGAACAGTTTAGTAACTCGTATGGTGATTTTATTCTTGTTACTGTTGTGCCCATTTAAATTTGTGGGTTGTTTTTGAATTTTTAATGGATATTGTTTATATAATGTGATTTTTAAAAAATATAATTTAAATTTTATTTGTAAAAATGTTTAATATTTAATTATTTTATAGTAAATATTTTTATTTTTGATTTATTTACATTTTTGTTAATATTTAATTTTATATAATATATTAAATTAATATTCTACAATATTTATTTACAAATTTTATCTTATATAAAACAATTATATATAATACATTTAAAAACTTATATCTATAAAATCTAATGTAAATATGTTTTATTTTATTTTTATATTTGTTCTTTAAAAAATTACATTATTTTTATAATACAAAATTTTACTCAATATAACACTGTACAAACATCCACTAAAAAAAATCTATTTTTACTACTCATTAAAATAACCTTTGTCATACACCCCTACAAATATGACACCAGAAAAACTCCGAACATGGTATCTTTGCAGAGAAACACTTCTAGACCTAATAAAAGACAGATCATACACAACTGACCAAAAACACATCCCTTTTGAAAACTTTTCTATAAAAGACGTTTCCCAGTTAAAATTTGTTTGCCAAAATAACGATCAGTTAGTAGGCATACATTTTATAGATGATGACAAGATAGGAAAATCAAGTATAGAACGAGTAATCGAATACTACAAAAACTTAAACATTAATCACATTATATTAGTAGTATCAGTAAAAATGTCTAGTGCTTGTTCCAACATAGTAAATACTAATCAAATGAAAATTGAGATATTTAAAGATGAAGAGCTTATGTTTAATATAACTAAACATGAACTTGTTCCTAAACATAGAATAATTAGTGAGGATGAAAAACAACAGTTGTTTGTTAAATTAAAAATTAGTGCTGAACAAATGCCTAAAATTTTGAAAAGAGATCCTGTTTGTAGATATTTAGGTGCTGAAAGTGGGGATGTTGTAGAGATATTGAGGAATAGTCGGACTGCTGGTGTAAGTGTTTATTATAAGATCGTTGAAGATAAGATAATGAAATTATAAATTTTTTTCATTTAGAAATTTAGTTTATCTAAAAATAAAGATTTTTTTATAAAGTATTTAATAAAAATAGAATCTATTAAAAAGTTTTTTGTGTTTTTTTAAAATATTTGAGAATGGTATAAAGATTTTTTTTAAAAAAATTGTTTTATTAAAAAAATAAATAAGTTTAATTTTGAATATTATTTTTATAAATAGTTTTATTAAAAAAATGAATTTTTTTGAAATAAATTTGTATAAAATTTTAATGTTTTTTTTATGAAAAGTATTTTAATTAATTTATATTATTGAATTATCATATCTTAAAATATTTTTTTGTTAAAACTTTATTTTAAATGTATTTAATAAATTATTAAAATAATAAAAATAATAAAAATAATAAAAATAATTTAATATAAAATAGTAAAATCAATACATTTAATATTTATATACTTTTCTTATTATATCTAAAAAATTTTCAATATACATTTTTTTCTTTAATTTATATAATTTTCATATACACATTCTCTTGTAATAAACACATTTTTTCTTCTTAAATATTTCCCTTAAATTTACATCATTTTATTTTATAAAAAAAATATTTTTTCTACTATAGCATTTAAATTTCTCACATTTTAAATTTCTCTTTTATTTCTAAAATATCATGCAAACAAACTATAAATAATATTAAAATATAACTTTCATGTACAATCACCAAAACATAAAAACACAAATCCACACAACTTTCAGTTGCATCTGTTACTTAAGAAACTTGTATACAGAAGATTGTTTTATAAATGATGTTATTAACGGCATACCTATTAAACAATTAATTTATAATGAAAAGACATCTGATTTATATAATTTGATAAATTGTGGCATTTACGAGACAGTACAGTTAAATTATTTGATGGGGTTTAGTATTTATTTGTATTGTGGGGATATTTTAATGGAAGCTTATACATTTGATATAAAGTGTGGTGATATTCATAAAAGTGGATATGATGGAAGTTATGATGTGAATAGAATTAAAGGTTGTAAAATGAGTAATGATAGTAAAAATGGAAATATCAATATTATTAATGACAATTACATAAAATTATTAAAAAAATTCTGTTTAATGATACAAAAACTAAATCCACTTCCACCAAACAGACATTTATGTATAAAACTGATTTATACAGATGATACTCCTATTGAGTATCAACCATCAGGATTTGTTGATGGTAATATTCTAGTAGAAGGTACTACACTTGAGTATGGGGTGAGTGATGGTGTTGTTCCTAGTTCTGTGTTTATTAATAAAATTGAAATGGATGGTAATGGATGTAATAAAGAGAATTTTAAGAGTCGTATAAATGGTGGATATGACAAGGAAAATATTGAGAGATGTGTAAATAATGGATGTGATAAGGAGAATAGTATTTATATAAATAATAATAGTAATAGTATTTTTGTAAATAATAGTATAAAACCAAATATTAATATAAATAATTCTTTAGATACTAGTAACCAAGTTAAATGTTCAGATACTTTTAATTCAATTTCATCGATAGAATATAAAGAGACAATAAATAATGTAAGTAATAAGAATTTAAATAATGATAGAATTTTAAATTGTACAGATAAAAAGAAAAATGAAATTAGTAATAAAAATAATGAAACTAATAATAAAAATAAAAATAAAAGAATTAATAATAGAAAGAAAGGAACTAATAATAGAAATACAACAATAAATAACAGAAATAAAGTTCCTCTAAACAAAGACACAACAGCTATCATTAAAGATTCATCAATTATTAATTCTAATACAAATAAACCAAATGATTCAATTCGATGCACTTGTCAAGTAAATTCGCCTCTATTTGATTTAATATATTGCGATACTTGTTCAAATTGGTTACACACTGTCTGTTGTGGATATTTCAGTAATAAAGATAAACGAATTCCTAAACAAGACTATAAATGTTTATATTGTATTGAAAATTGTGGTAATATTACTAGAAGTAAAGAAAATAATTGTAATATAAATATTAACAATATTAATAAAAATAATAACAAAACCATAAACAACATTTCTTATGATAGTAATAAAATGAAAATATTCCATTTAAGTAATAAAAGACGCTTTCTCTCTATCTTGTTCAACGAACCTACAAAAACAAAACGACAACTCTCTTTAAGAATGGAACTCGATTTTAAAACACTGGACTTATATTTAGATGAATTTATAAAAGAAGGACTAATACAAAAAATTAAGAAAGGTAGAATAATTTATTACGAATGTGTTATGGATGAGAAAAATAAGAAAAAATTGAAGATGTATTTTCGGTTAGAAAAGAGTTCTATTAATATTGATAAAATCAATGGTTGAGTGAGTGAATATTATGAATATGGATTGGATTATGAAATATATGTGTTAAGATAGAAAGTAGGATAACAGTATGTAAATATATGATAAGAGTAAATTATTAAAATAAAAATATAATAAATTATAAAATGTTTTTACAGAATATAAATAAAATTATAGATTAAATTTATTTTAAATATTGAATTTAATTTAATAGATATTTAAAATAAATATAATTATTAAGGTTATCTTTTTAAATATTTATGGAATATTGTAAATATAAATTTTAAAAATATTCAAACAATAAAATCATTTCTTTATATTTTTTTATACTTTAAAATTTTTTTAGTTAAGTTTTAGTTGCTCTAATAAAAATTAAGGTCAAAATAATTTTTATCTGTTTTTTTGCAAATTTTTGTAGAAAATTTATATTTATCTATTAAAAATTGTGGTATCATACCACATTTTTAATCATTTTTAAATTTGATTTTTTAGAAAAAATATAATTTTTTTAGAAATAATTTACTATAAAAAAAATTCCAAAAAGAAGGATACGTACACGCGCGGACGAGAGTAAGAACATAGAGTCAAGCAGACATATTAATAGTTACAATAACAAAAGGGATTTACACCCATTACCAAAAGTAAATAAAATCTTTAAATCTAAAACTGTTGTTAGCTCTATATTAGAGCAACACTTTCGTTGCGGCTACCTCAAACGAGGATATGCCAAAAATATAAAAAAAATTTATTTTCAAATAATATCATTAAAAATGTACGATAATTTTTATTTCCAGTTTATAGTACTAAAATTTGACTATGATTTTTATTTTTATTAACACTATTAAATTCAAATTAAAAAAAATCTTAAATAATTTTTATTTCCAGTTATTACTATTAAATTTTACAACATTAAAAAACCTATTTAAACGAATCCTTTTTTTAATAACAACAACCAAATTCTTATTCTTTGAATTAAAAACACGATAAAACTTACCCTTAATGGAAGCAGCCATAGGTATAAAATGCAACAACTTCACCCTCATAGCAACAGACACATCAATAAAAAACTCATACTTAATCTTGACCCGCACAGAAAATAAATTTAAAACATGTGGTAAATCTTTAATATGCTATCTTGGAGACCAAGGCGACTCTTTTAGAACAATAAATTATGTTACAGAACGATTAAAATATGAAGAAATTAGTTATGATTTAGAAGTAGACGCTAATGTAGTATCAAATGTGATACAAAATTATGTTCATAAGTTGTTAAGAACAAATCCTAGAAATAATTATTTTATAATATCAGATGAGTCAAGTTTGTATAGTGTTGATATGTATGGAACTTTACATGAAAGTTCGTATGTTGCTGTTGGTATTGCTACTTATTTCTGTTATGGTGTTCTTGATAAAGAATATAGGAGTGATATGAGTGTGGATGAAGCTGTTAATTTAGTTAAGAAGTGTTTTAAGGTTTTGAAAGATAGATGTTCTTTAGATTATGGGAATGAGGAGTTTATGGATATTGATATACGAGTTGTTTGTGAGAATGGTGTTGTAAGTGTTTAAATAAAAGTTTTTTTGGTTGTAATGTAATTTTTTAAAGTTGGTTTTAATAAACATTAATATTATAAATTTCTTAAAAATTTGTGCTTTTAAAAATTGAAAAAGGAAATATTTATATTGTACTAAAAATAATAAGTTGAAAAACATTTCTCTTTCTATAAAAGAAGATAATAAAAATATAGACATATTAAAATTTCATAAAATAACTATTATATAATTTATAAAATATTATTATATAACAATAAATATAAAATACGTTATAAATTATTTATTTTTAAATATTAGAATAATGTTTCGTCTGTTTTTAAAAAATTTCATTTTTAAAAAATGTTTAATTTTAATTTCTACTAGTATTTTATTTTTGTTTTTAGTAATTCACCTTTATCTTTTCAATTTAATTCGTTTTCTATGTCTTTAGATTTAAATTCATTTATATCAGTTTCTACTATTTCTTCATTCATTTTTTCAATGTTATTTTCATCTCTTTTCTCTTCACATTTAAATTCATCCTTAATCTCTTTATCTTGTAATTTTTCTATCATATCAGTTTTTACTATTTCTTCTTCTATTTCTCTCTCTTGAATTTCATTTAATAGTATTTCCTCTTTCAAATTTTTATCTTGTTTTTCTTCTTCTCAATTTAAATTAAACATTTTTTCACCCTCTTCACTTTCAAAAAGTTTTTTTCCATCATTAATTAAATTTTCATCTTTTACTTTATTGTCCTTTCCTTTTATTAAATCTTGTTCTTCTTTTGTTTTTATATCAAATATTTCTTCTATTATCAGATTTTCTACAACTTATTTTCTACAATATTTTTTTCATCTCTTTGTTCAATCTTTCTATCAAACATTTCTCTATCTATTGAATTTTCTTCTACAAAATTATCATCAAATTTATAAATAGTAACAAAATCATTCTCAAATATAACATCAACTTCATCATTTTCCAATCTACATATCTCAAACAACAAATCACCAATTTGATATTCAAAATTCATAAGTTTACATCTATTCAACCTTCTATCAATTACACTATAATCACATAAAGTATTAAAATTCTCATCATTAATATCTTTACAAATATTGATCACTTTATCGTTACAACGATGTGAATCTTCAAATGCATATAAATTTAATATATGGTTTCTTAATATTGTATAATACTCTATTGAAACATTAAAATTACGTTTACTAGACATAAAAGTTCCATCAGCTCGTTGTAGTACAATATGATCGTCACTATAGATATAAATGTTGTATTCGTCTTGTTGGTTACTTAAGATTCTATGCATTATACACTCATGAATAGTTTCCTGTAAAGGTTTAGTTAGTTCAATATTAGTAAAATGTTTAAGAATTGGTGTTAATATGTTTATGAATAGTAATAATTGTTGTGACATTTATCTATTAAGGGTGGTTTTTTATAAGTGTGATGTTTTATTTTAATTTAAATTTATTTTGAGTAAAAGTTTTAATTTATGATTTTTGATTAAAATTAGTGATTTTGATTTAATGTTTATGAATTTATTGAGTTTAAATAGAATTAGATTTTACTTAAGTTAATTGATTTTGAATAAAATTATAAATCATGTCTGTATAAAATATTATTTAATAAAAAATAATTAATATTTAAAAATTTGTTAAAATTAAAATAGAATTGATTATTAGAAATTTAAAATTATAATCTTGCTTAATTAATAATATTAGTTTTTTTTAATTTTCTTTCTTATATTATTTTAAAATTAAAAATATTATAATTTGAAATTTTACATCATTAATTGCTTAATTAAAAATATGAGATTTTTTTAAGCTAAACATAGACAAAAAAATAACAAAAATATATCCAGTCCAGTGTAATTTAATAGTCAATTGAGAACATATTACTTGCTATAATTATGATTTTAATTAGGGTAAAAGCACAATTAAGCACATAACTTTTATATAACAGAGAATCACCTCTTGATATGCAGGTGCAAGAAACTAAAAAGCAAACACAAAACTTTGGTCTCACAAATAATTTATTTATTATTTATAGCATCTTATTTTTTTATGTCATAAAATTTCATTTATGAATATGAAATAGATTTATATTTTAAAAATCTTTTATATAAATTAAAATTATCATTAAGTTTAGATTACTTTATTAATTAATAAAAATATTTATCTCAATTTTAAATTTCTTTTATAATGTCATTTTATTTTTTTCAAAAGAAATTTTTTATTTATTTTATAACATCATCAATTTTTTTATAAAAAATAATTTTCTTTCAATTTAGAATTTTTTTTAATTTTATTTAATGTTTTAAAAAATATAAAATTAGTTTTTTTAAATTTAGAATATCTTTTTTATATATATTTATAGGTTTTGTATAAGTATATAAATCATTACTATAAACATATAGCATTATATAATTTATTAAAACATAATTATTGTAAACAAACGTTGCATTTTAAATTTATTTATCTTTTTATTTATAAAAATTTAAATTAATTTTTTATAAAATGTTAAAAATTGTTTTTTAATGTGAAAATATTTTATAAATAATTATTTTCTTGTTTTATTTTAATTATGTTTAGACAATTAAAATATTAAATAATGATTTTTTGAAAATAATGCTTTACAATATTTTTTAGATGGTTTTTAAAAATAATTAAAAATTTATTTTTGTTGAATTCTAACAAAAAAAAACATTTTACTAAATACTAAATAAGAATTTATTTTATAATATTTATTTTAAAAAAATTGCCAAGGATTATTAAATAAAGCATAAAGTATTTTTATTTAACTTTAATTAAAAATAGCCTTATTTATTTACCTATGTTAAACATATATAATTTTTAATTGGTATACAGGCATTAAAATAAATCTTGTAAAAACTTAATAATAAAATATAATTTAAATAACTAAACAAATTTTTTTCGAATATTATTTTATGTACAAAATCTAACATTTTTACGCAAAGAATTTAAATATTATAAATATTAACATATGTTTTTTTATGATTAAATATAGTATAAAGATGTAAAATAATAAAAGTTATGGTTGTTTATATAAAATTATAACTTAGATAGATTATAATAATATTTTTAAAAGCATTGTTAAATGCAAACTATAGTTATAAAATATTAAAAATTGAATATAATAAATAAGACATTTTAGGATATTTTAACTACAAACTCTATATATATCTTTAAAATGAAAATTAAAGTTTTAAATTTCTTACATTTGAATACATATTAAAGAAAATACGTTAAAAATAATATTTTTAATATAAATACAATTATTTATAATTTTTTATAAAATAAGTTATAGTATAATTCATAAAGTAAAGTAATAATTTAAAAATTATTTGAATTCATATTATATTTAGATAAAAATAAATTTAACAACACTTTTAAATTACAACACAATATATAAAACATAAATTTAAATAAAATTTTATTATCATTTGATGTAATTGCTTAGAAATAAAAGATATTAACAATACAATTAAATTTTTTGTTTTTTATATTGTAATTCATTAAAATGGTGTTTATAGGGAATAATATTAAAATGATTATATTTGATCAATTTATTATAATTATTAAACCCATTAATTTTTTTGATATGAGTCACACTTGATAATTGATAAAAGTAAATTTATAACAAGCCAAAAAAGAAAAACATTTAAACTATATAATTATAATTTATAGTATTTATATGATAATTTTAACTGTAGTTGGTTATTTAATTTGTAGAGATATAATTATATTTCTATAAATTGTAATATAAATTAAGTTTTTAAAAAGTATTTTTATAAAAAATATAAAAGTTTGTTTGTATATTAAATAAAAGTTTTTTTAATGAATATATTTTATTTTAATTTTAAAATATTTTATATACATAAAATAACACAATCTTATCATAAAATTTAAAATTAGTGTATTTAAATAATGGTACTTTTATAATTGATTTTTTATATCAATAGGAGTATTATTAAAAAAGTTTATTTATACTTATTATAATAAAATGTAAATGATATTTTACATAACCTTTTCAACATTTTAATATTTTTTTAATAAATATCTATAGATAATTTTTTTTTCACACTCATTATAACTAATTATATTAAAAAAATATTACTGTTTAATTAAAAATACAATATCCATATTAACGAAATTTTATTTCTTAAACAATTATTTATTATAAGAAAATAATTTGAATAATATAATAAATCTAATATCTACACTTTAAATCCTTTTTAAACTTTACCATTTTTATATAAAATATGAGTTTTTCAATTAATGTAATACCATTATTTAAATAAAAATATTCTCTTGTATATTTATTTTGAATAAAAAATTTTAACAACTTAAAAATACGTCCACGTTATACTAATCAATTAATATAATATCATCAATGTATAATATATTTTATACTTAATTTACCATCATAACTCATAACATACTATATTTGATGATAAATTTATCTAATAATTTAATATTTTTTAAATTATATTTAATTCATTTAGATCAAATATTAATTGTTAAATTAATTAAAAAAAATCTTACAATAAATTACTCAAGTCTCCCTTTTAAATAAAAAATGACAAAAGAAAAAACATTTAACAAAAAAGAACAAGAAGCAGTAAACACTTTAGCATGTTTAAGTTTTTTTAAAAACTCATGTTGTTCAATAAAATTTCCACCAATAAATTTAATTGAATCTTTATTAAGATGTTCCCAATGTAACAAACCAGGAAATGTTTACTTGTTTTACGATTTATTAAATTGTTCAATTAATGGTGATTTTAGTAAATATTATAAAAATATAAAACGAAGATCAGCTTATCGTTTTGGGAAGACACGTAAATGTGAAATGTGTCCATTTATAAGTACTAGTTTGTTTGATTTAAAAGATCATATGAAGAATAAACATAATATTTTAAAGCCTTTGTTGGTTGAATGTCCTTATAGGGAATGTGATAAGAAGTATAGGAATGTTAATGGATTGAAGTATCATTTAAATAAACATCATTAGATTTTGAATGTTTAATATAAATTTTATAAAAAAATATTACAGTATTATAGATAAAAAAATAATTTTTTACATATAAATAATATGATTTTTTCATTGTAATATACATTTTAAAAAATTATAAAAACATTGTATTTATTGCTACATTTATATTTATATTAAACAATAATTTTTTATATTTAAAAAATAAGAATACATTTATATATTTAAGATATTCTATAAAATTTTATGTTTTTCTTAATTGTAACGTTTTTGTTTTATTAAATCTTAAATACAAATTTTAATGTATTTTAGATGTTTAAAAAAATTTATTATTATCTTAATATGTAAATTAAAGCATGTTTTATACAAGGATGAATATATTATATTTAAAAAAACAAAAAATTATAAATTTATTATATATTAAAAATGTTTAAATTTATCTTATAATTTTTAAAAACAATATTACAATAATTTAATGGGTTTTATAATTTAAATTTATTAAAATGTACTTTTAATTTAAAACATTTTTTTTATATTTAAAATTATAATTGTTTTTTAAACGATAATTTTTTTATTTGGTCAATATATTTCAATTTTATTAATAAAACTATATTTTTTTTATATTATTCTCTAACTCTCTTTTTAAGAATTAAACTTTATTTTCTTTTTTTCAAACAACTACTTTATGTAATTTCGGTGTTTGTCTTTATTTACATGTGAATTTTCATGCATTTACTTTATTATTAATTTTTTTTGTAAATTAATATATAAATAAAATTTTGTCTTTAATTTAAAGTGATTTAGCTTTTTTTAACATCTTAAATCTTGCAATTTTGAACTCCATTATCACAATTTTTATACATGCAATCATTTTGAAGCGAAATAAAATCATTAATTATACTATATAAATATAACGAGATAATTCATATTAGTGATTATAATTATAAAAATAAACTGTTAAAATATTTATAAATTTATTTTACATCATATTTATATCTCTTAAATTTTACAAATTTCAAATAAATTTATTTTTTTCAAAAAGTTATTTATTTAAATAAAAATCAACACTCTTGACTTTTTAACATTTTTGTTAGATCTTCATTACTATCATCTTTGATATTAAGACTTCAACTTATACCTTTTTTTGTTACAAAGTATTACTAAATTCAGAAGTTTAACCTTACGAAGATTTTTTTGCTTTCGATGTATTAACAATTCTAATTCTTATAATAACACATAAATTTATAATTAAAATTAATATTTTCATAGGTTAAAGATTAAAATTTTTTAAAACTAATTTTTATTTATTAGAACAAATATCGTTTATATAATAGAAATTAAATTTAAAAAATAAGAAAAAATAATAATTTTAAATTTATTGATTTATGTTAATTAAAAAAATATAGTAACAAATTATATAATTTAATTAAAAAATACAATTTTTGTAATTATTAGTTTTATAAATTTAATATAAGAAAATAATTAAATGTTTTTATTAGTACGTTTTTAATTAAAATGTTTTTCTTAATTTTGATCTGAACACAAATAAAACTTTTATTAGATATTATAAAGGTAATAAATATACAACATTTTAAATTTAATATTTGTTATAATATAAAGTTATTTTTAATTTATACTTACTTAACTATTTTCTGCTTATTAATGATTAAAGTATAAAATAAATGTGTTTCTATAGTTTTATCCATAATCAAATATTTTTTTCATTTTTGAAAGTTTGTTTGGAACTTAATTTTGTTTTAGTATAAATTTTAAAATACAAAATATACATAAAAATTATTTTAATCAAAAACCAAACAAATATTACATAAATAATTATTTTTGTTTTTTAAGTTTTAAATTTAAAAATTTAAAAAAGATTGAATTACTTGATAACTTTATAATTTTATTATAAAAATAAAATTTTAAATTATGAAATATGTAAACAATTTTAAAATTATAATTAAAATTTTGTAAAAAATCTTTTAGATAAATTAGATAGTTAAATAGTAAAAAATTTGTTTTTAATAGCTCTAGCGTTACAAAAAAATATTAAAAACGTGTAAATCATAAAAAATTAAAATTTAATGGTACTTGTTATACTTTAAAAAATAAAAATATTTTTAATTTAGACATCTTTTTATATACAAATAAAAAGTTATAAATTGTATTTTCTGATTTTATAAAATTTTAAAATATAAATTAACAAAGTTTATAAAGTAAAAGTATTAATTTATTTAAAATAACTATATTTTGTGGTATATTATTCTTGTTTTTTAAAAAAAAATATTGATATTTTGAGCTTTTAAATATTGTAAAACTATTTTATTTAGTTTTATTTAATTAAAAATATTTATTTAATACAATTTTTTATAATATTACTTAAAATTAGAAATTTAAATTATGTTGAAATGTTATGTTTTTAAAATAAAAACTTTTTTTAATACTTATATTTCTTTTATTTATATGTTAAAATGTTGCGTTTTGTAAAATATTATGAAATATAAAATTAAATTTATTAATGAATTTTAAGTTGAATAGAATCTAAATAAAATGCATTTTTATTAAAAAATTTTAATGTATACAAAAATAATTTTTAAAAAATTTTGTTATACAACAAAAAATATTAAAAAAATAAAACTGGAACATTTAGAATATAAGATGACATGTTTATTATAAAACTTAAACAAATTATGACTAGCAAAAAGATTATATATTCACATTCTTATTATAATTTTTTAATGTATATAGCATATTCCAAATCAGAAATTTTTTTTAGGTAAGATTAACATATAATAATAAAATATATTTATTTTTTAACTAACTAAATTTAAAAAAAAATTTTTAAAAATATTTTTTTTGAATAGAAAAAAATTTAAATTGTTTAAAAATATAAATAAATCTAAGCAACATCAAAATATTCTACAAATTAAATAAAAGAAACTCATCTAAAAACAAATAAATTATAAATTAAATATTTTACACAAAAAAAACAGGTTATTAAATTATAACATAACAAAAATTATTTTTGTGATTAAACGAAAATTTTTTAAAAAAATTATTTTAGATTATATAAAGTTTTACATATTTAACACAAAAAACCTAATTTTACAAAAATCTCAAAACATGTATAAAATCAAACAAATTTTATAATTAAATTTACAAATCTTCAAAACATAACACTTATATTATTTTTTAATATATCAATCTACATTAAAGTCAAACACGCTTCAAAATTAAATTTTTTTTAAATTTTTAAAATTTATAATTATTAAAATATTATTATTTTAATTCACATTATATAAAACATATACTTAAGTTAATTTTTTAAATCAAATTTTTATATTTACAATTTTCTCTTTTTTATTTAATTTACAATATCTTAAACAATTTAAAAAAAACTCGTCATATTTACAATTATTTTTTAATTACAATTATCTCATTTTCATTTAATTTACAAATATCTTAAACAATTTTAAAAAAAACTCGTCATAGTTACAATTTAAATTTTTTGATTGACTATTACAAATATAAAACAATTAAAAAACTTATATTACATTTAAAAATCACAAAATTTTTTATTTATCATAAACCTTATATCAAATTATAAAATTTATACTAATCTTTTTATGGTTTATATTAAATTTAAATTAAAACACAAATACATCACTTAAAACAATTGTTTCAAAATGGTTCAATAACAAATCCAAGTTTGTTTATTGATTTTTTCTTCAAATTATTCAATAATTAAACACATCAATAAATAAAAATAAAAAATATAAATAATAGTACTAAAAAATAAATAATGAATGCCCTGCTAATTGTTGTATTTATGTTTAACCGTTTTCAAATATTAAAATCGCAACCTACTAACCTTGATACAAATAAGCCTCAATTGAACCAATCTGAGGTTAATGGTTTTAAAACAGACCAGTTTCAATTAAATCCTGATACAAATAAGAATACAAATCTGTCTCAATCTAAAAATTTCCAATCAAATAATAATACAAATAATCCTCAATTGATTGATAATCTAGAATATGATGCAAGTTTAAAATCCGAAAATAAACAACAACCAAACAATAATACAAATTATAACCAAAATGCTCTGTTGAGTGATGATTTAAAATCAGATACGGCTTCTCAATCAACTAACAATTCAAACTTTGAATCAACTTTAAAATCTGAAACAATTTCTCCACTAAAAAATAGTTCACAATCAGATACAAACTACTTTCAAACACAAGAATATCAAGATATAGCTCTAGTAATCCAATATTTAGTATACGGCGATGCTGACTCTAAACATTTTGCAGATATGATCCTCAAATACAATATTTTTTCAATTCACGAAAACTTAACTCATTTATTAAATAAATATAATATAAGTATATCTAATCTAAAATCAAGTATTTTGAAATCTGCCTACAATAAAAATTCTAATAAGGATAATTTCATAAATAGTATATTTATTAATTCTCTAGATAAAAAATTTGAATCAGAATTATTTCAATTTGTTAACGACAATTTTTTAGAAGAAGATGATAATTTAAATATACCTAATTTAAAAAAAGTAGATTTACCCATACATTTTGATAGTTTAAATGATGAACTTAAATCTGTTTATATGAATATTCACAAGTTATGGTTTAAGTATGCTAGGAGTGATCTTGAGACTGGTGATAAGACGTTGGTGTCAATTGAAAATCCCAATAAAACTCTTAAAATTGAGTATAAAATTAAGAAGAGTTTAGATGATCAACGTAAAAATGAAAGTTCTGAGAGTAATGTAAAAAGAAAAAATTTTGAAAACCGTGTGAGCAAAGACGGCTATAAAAGTGATGATAAATTAAAGAAAAATATAAAGAAGAATAAGAATTGTATTACAAATAATTTGAAAAAAGATAATAAGGAAATTACTTTAGATAATAAAAATCAATCTACACATAAAATCGACATTAACAAAAAAAATCAAATAAAAAAATTTTAAAAATACCGAAGAACAATTAAGAAATAAATCAGTTAAAGAAGAACATCAAGAAAGTAAAATAAAACTTCCTTCTTTATATTTTGTCCCAGGAGGTAGATTTAAAGAATTATATTACTGGGACAGTAATTGGATACTTTTAGGTTTATTACATTGTAACATGAACGAATATGCATTTGAACTAATAAAAGCACTTCATTACTTAATTAATCAATATGGATACGTCCCGAACGGAACAAGAAAATACTATTTAGGATGATCACAACCTCCAGTATTTGCACAAATGTTGTATCGGTTATATAAACATGAAATTAATAAAAATTGGATTCTTAACCAAGGTTTGGAAACATTAGAAAAAGAATATAATTGGTGGATGGAGAATAGAATGAGCGAATTCGATAGAAAAAAAGGATATAGGCTTAATAGATATAATGTACATGACGTGTCTACACCAAGACCTGAGTCATTTAAAGAAGATTTTTCTTTAAATGTTGATGGTATTTATAAAAATTTGTGGGCTGGAGCAGAATCTGGTTGGGATTTTAGTACAAGATGGTTTAATGGAAATGGATTAGAAAGCATAGATGTAGAAGATATCGTACCAGTAGATTTGAACGTATTTTTACTCTTTGTTGAAGAAATTATAATATTTTTTATAATGAGAAGAGTAAAATAAATGATAAAAATAAAATTAATAATAATTTCGATAATGAATATAATAATAAATTTATAAACGATAAAATTGATAGTAATATTCTTAATAAAGATAATAACGTTAATGGAGATAATGATAATATTAATAATGACAATTTAAACAGTAATAACCTTATTGACAACAACGATAAAAAAGATAACAACTTTGTTGATAGCAACACAACAAGTGATATAAAATATTACAAAGAAAAAATAAAAGAATATACTGAATATAGAAACAAAAGAGAGCACGATATAAATAAATTACTTTGGAACAAAAATCAAAAAGTTTGGAACGATTACAACACGAAAACTAAAAAACACAAATCAGATAAATTTTATTTAAGTAACATCATGCCATTATTTATCCGGACAAAGATACCAGACAATTCAATAAACATATACAATATCCTAGACATGTATAAGAAAGAATTATTCGGGTATCCAGGAGGAATACCTATAACAGGAGACGGATGTAAATTGAATTGCACACCTCAACAATGGGACTTTCCAAATGTATGGGCTCCTCTTTTACAAATGTTTATTGAGTTTGTACAAACAGAAGAATTTTCCGAATTCGGAACACAAGTAGCTAGATGTTTTTATAATAGTGTTAGTAAAGGAATGGGTACTAACCAAGAATTCCATGAAAAATATGATTGTAGACGCGTTGGATTAAAAGGAATGGGTGGTGAATACGCACCACAGCAAGGTTTTGGATGGACTAATGGGACTATAGCGTGGTTGATATATGTTTATGGAAATCAGTTAGTTTCTAATATAGAACATTTAGAGAGTTATCAAAAATATGTGAAATTATTGAGAGTAGAAAAAAGTGATTTAAATTTTTTAATAGTTGTTTTTTAGTGTTTTTTATTTCTTATTGATTCTATATAAATGTTAAGTACTTTATGAAAAAAATTAAATATAATTTTATTTATTATAAAATAATTTAATAATATATTTTTGCTTTAAAGTAATTTATTATTTTTTAAATATAAAAGTAATATTTAAATTAACTAAAAATATTTTTAAATTTTAATTTATACACATTTAAAGGATATTAATATTTTATAAATTTAAATTTTTCATTAATTATAAACTTATGCTTAAAATGTTTTTTTATTGTATTTAAAAAGTATTTAAATAAATTTTTATACATTGAATAATATTTAAGTAACATATACAAACTATTTCTATAATGTGCAAAAAATAATATTGTAAATTTTTATAATATTATTAAATTTATAAAGAAAGCTTATTAAAAAATATTTAATAATATAAATATTTTATTGTTTCTTAACCAACTTAACTTCAACTTGAGTTCCGATACTTTTAGCAGGCATATTCCTCTCAAATTTAACACGAACTAAACCTTTATTTCCATGAGTTCCCAAAACTACTCCTTCAACTTCTCTTAGAGTTTTATCATCATTGACTCGTTTGCTTACAACTACATTTCCTATGTAGTTTATAGCTTGCTCCTTTGAAACGACATTGTTTATCTTAATAAGTGATTGGGTGTGTCTTATCCTTCTTAGACCTCTTCTGTGTGACACGAATATTGCTGGTATAGTTAAAGACATTCTAGGGGTGGAAAATGTAAATAAATTTATGAATTAATTTATATAGAAAATATTAGTTTAGATAAAGAATTAAATAAAATATAAGATAAATTTTAAAATATTGTAGTATTTACTATTAAAAAAATTTCATTAGAATTATTTTGAAATAACAATATTTAAAAAAAAGTTTTTGTATTTGAAAAATATATTAAAAATTTTTAAATCATTGTGTGAAATGTAATAAATTTACTTGAAAATTATTTTATAGAAAATATTTAAAAATACAACTATATCACATATATTAATTTTATTTAAAGAGATTTTTTGAAAGGTTTGTAGTAGGTTGAAAAATCTTTTATAAATATATTAAAAATTACTTTATAGAAAATCTATTTAAATTTTTATGTTTTAATAATTATCATATTTAATATAATAAGATTTTATTTAAAATTTTGTAAAAAAAATATCTTTTTAATAATTTTTTAAAAATCACATAAAAATTTATCTTCAAAAATTATAACCTTAAATTTATTTTATAAAACTACTTTAAATTTATTTATATGTAAAAATTTAAATTTTTTTAAAATAATTTTCAAATTTTGTTAATTTTTACTTAAAAATATATTTTATTTATTCATTTGAAAATAAATACAAATAGAAAAATAAAAATTTTATTTGTTATAATACCTTAAAGAATAATTTATATTAAAAAATACTTTAAATAATTATTTAAACTATATAATTTTTTATTTATGCCATGCAGTTTTCTTCTAAATTTCGATACGTCACTAGAAAATGTTTTTTTTAAATCAAAGATACCTCCACCATATTTTTTAATAATAAATATTACAATAGTAGTATTTAGTTTGTTAAATGCATTAGCATCTAGAAAAATTAAATCTAAATATGCATATGGTTTGTTTTGTGCTTATAATTGTTTGTTTGATTGGATTGTTATGATGTTGATCATGACATGTAATGTATATTTGTTAACGAGTTACATTTTTAGTAGGTTTATGTGTTGTCTATTACAGTCTAAAATAAAAACATATTCATGTTGTGATAATAAATAATTCATTTACTTTAATACAAATTTTTAAATTTTATATAAAATAAAAATTGTTATTTATGGTATATATTATAAAAAGTTAATTTGTATGTTAAATAAATTTTTATACAAATATATTTATATATAAATTTTTTCAATAGATATTGTTTAAAACTATATTTAATTACAATAATATGAATACGTAACAAATAAATTTAAATAAATAAAGAATTTTTTTTATTATCATTATTGTGGTATTAACCGCAGATAGGCGTCCTGAAGAGAAGAACTCTTCTAGGATACTACCACTAGAACATATAGATTGTTGTTTATAATTAAATAGTTTATTATTGTTGTATGGTTTATTGTTCGTCTTTGCACGCTGATATCTGTTGCTGCTCAGTGACGTATCTCTGTGTTTGTTATAGTCGTTCTTAGTCATCATTATATGTTATTAATGGATATATATATATGGGTTAAACAAAAATAAATATTTATATTTATTTTTGGCGGTAATAATTATTTTGGCGGGAAGATTAAATTAAATCATGTGGATATTATACCACAATTATATCTATTATAATTAAATATTATAAAATATTTTATTGTATTTTATAGTTTTAAATTTATTTAACAAAAATTTTTGTTTACTTGATAATTATAATACGAAACTATAATGTAAGTATTTATTCTAAGATGAAAATTATATATATCTTTTAAAAATAATTAAAATTATAACAAAAAACGAATAGTTTGATTAATATGTTTATATGATTATTAGTTTTTATATAATACAAATATTACAAGAACTTTCCTGACTTATCAATAAAAATATAATAGTTTATTTATTTTTTTATTAGTTAACTTAAATTGATATCAAAAAAGTCAATTGTTTTTATTAATTTGTATATTTTATATTGAATATCTAAATTTTTAAAAAATCATAAATTTATATGTTATTTTTTCTCATTTATTTTAAAAAATTTAATAATCTATAATTTGTTTGTATATATTTAAAATTTTTAAATCTCAATTAATATAAAAAAAACAAATGAATAAGTTGTAGAAAACCAATATTAAACTTTAAAAATTAAAACTAAACCTTTAAAATTATTTTTAATTTATTATTAATATCTTTTACTTAAATTATATATAAGTAAAATTTAAAAAATATCCTTCCTATGAATCAACACGACTTGGAAGTAATTTTGTTTTTTTTATTTTCACCAATAATTCTTGTAAAGTTCATTATTTGTGATATTTTTGGTTTTAAGTCTGAAGATAAAAAAAATTACGTAAAAGAATATGAAAAAAAGGATAAGAAAGAATATACTAAAAAAAGTGAACATAAATTAAAAAGTAATACACCTAAAGTTAATATGCCTCATGAATCCGGTCAAACCATCAAAAATTATGGTAGGAGTAGTCTAAATGATAATGTTAAAATTTATAGTATTGATGATGTGTTAGAAAGTATATTGGAATAAAATTAATGATTAATAATTAAATTTATATTTTTGTTTTTTTTAAACATTTAATGTTGAAAATTTAATTACATATAAGTTTTTTTTGTTTTCAAAAATATTTAGTTAAAATCTTTTGCAAAGAATAATATATTAATATTATGTCTTAATATTTTTTATTATTTTAAATATAATTTTAAAAATTATGTTATACTATTATTTCTTATGTGTTTTTTTTTAATTTAATATATTTTGTATAATTATGTTGTCATTATTTGCTTATACATTAATTTTTAAAATTTTGAGTTAAAATTGTTTAAACATAAAATATGTATATAAATAAATAAAAATATCAATATAATTCGACAAAGATAACTAAATAATATATTTAACAATTCAATTAAAAATTAATATAATCAAAAAAAAATCTTTCCCCTCATAATGAACTACGGATTTTATGAATATTTTATGTTGGTATTTATACCGTTATTATTTTTTATCGTTTTTGATAATTGTATAAATCGACATGTTATAAATTTTGATTCTAATAAAAAAAAGAAGCAAATAATAAAATTAACTTAAATAATTATGATTCCACACCTTTTTCTTACAATATTGAAAATTCTTTCACTAATTATAATGAGAGTGATAGAAATGATATTGTTGAGGTTTATAGTAGTGAAGATGTGTATAAAAAGATACAGTAAAATGATAAATATATGTAAAAAATTATTATTGTGTTTTTTGATGTTTCTTAAAATATTGTATAAAATAAATTTTAAAATTTTATGTTAAAAGAATATTTTAAAATCTGTGTGTATTTTTGATAAATTAAAATATAATTATTTTATATTAAAAAAAATTGATATACTTATTCATTTATAAAATAGTTAAGATTGCAATTTTGATATTTAAAATATGAAAAAATATATGATGTTAATGAATGTTTTAAACATTTTTAAAATTAGATAATAAAAAATAAAAATGTTAAAGAAAAATTCAAATTAATATAAAAAATAAAATAAAAATCTTATCGTTTTTATAATTTTAAAATATTGTATTTTTTAATTTAATTAAGTTGAAACATATAATAATGGTTTGTTAAGTAAATTCTGAGCATTTTAAAATAAAATTTTAATGTGGGTGTGTATACTTTGTTTTTTAAAAAATATAGAGTTTATTCAACTGTTATAAAAAACTAAAAAGTAATATTACCACGAAAATTACAAATAACTGTTTTATTACAATAAAAATATATTTTAAAATAAAAAAAACGTATAAAATAATTATTAAAAAAATATATTTTACATGAATAGATAATTTTTATATTTTCAGTATAGCTTTTTTTTAAAAAACTACTTATAATAAACGATAATTTAATTACATTTTATATTTTTGTATTCATAGAAAAATAACATTTCTGTAAAAATGATTTATAATTTAATAAGTTTTGTGACATATATTTTGTATATTAAAAAAAATGATGTTTCATTATGGTTTTTGTTATAAAAATGTAAAGATGTTTTTTAATTTTATTTTTATTATAAACAAATAATTTTAAATTTCTATTTATTTACACCAATAATTTTTAATTATAACATTGTTATTTTACCTTTTAATTATAATATCAATTTCTTTGTAAATATTAAATTATGAATATAGCTTATGAAAATTTTATCTTTTGATTTTAATAGCTCATTCGTATTTCAAATGTTTTTGGCTTTTTAAATATCAAAAATACTATAGTAGTTTTTTTCTTTCTAAATAAATTAACCATAAACCTTCATTTAGACTATAATCTTATTATTAATTTAAATGTTATAATTAAATTGAAAACAGATATAAATATTTTACTGTAAACATATGTTAATTTTTATCTAAGAAATAAATATTAATAATATTTTAATTTATAATATTGTTATTGATTTAGTATATTGTTTTTTTTATATATTTACATTTTATTTTTAAAAAAAATCTTAATTAAGTTTAATTACTATTTATATCTAATTTGATAACATTAATTAATTAAATATGTAAATTAATTAAAATTTATATTTATTTTATTTCATCAAAAATTTTATTCGTTTGTATATTTTAAATTGAACAACAACTTTTTAAAAAATAAATCTCGAACTTAATATTTTTTAAAGTTTTTATAATTTTAAACGTAGATTTATGTCAAAATATTATTAAAATTTAAAAAAATACTTCTTTGAAAACTAAAAAATGAAAATACTTTTGTGAATTTAAATAAATTATTTAAAAATAAAAAAAAATATTTTAACAAACTTAATTTTATAATAATTTAAAATGTGTTTATAAAAAACTTTAAATAAAATTTGATGTCACAACTGCAGCATATTATAACTACTATATTTTTGTGATATATTAACAAAAATTTATAATTTTTATATTTAAAATGTATAGATACAGATTTACGCAATAACATCTAAAAAAGATAAATAAATTTTTATATCAATTTAATTATATACAAATTCTATCAATTATTATTAACAAAAATGTGCAAAATATATATTTCTTTATGACATGTTAATATAATTTATTATTACATAAAATATGTTTAATTTTATACGAATGATATTTATTTTAAGACGTTAAAATTGAAAATACAAATTTTTACTATAATTTATAAAATTAAATTTTTAAAACAAAAATTTTCATTTATTTTATATAATTGTTTCTAAAATTTAAATTATATTTTATAAAATATTAATTTATATATATTAAAAGATTTGACATTTAATTAAAAAATTTATGTTATAAAACTATTTGTTTGTTTAATATTATTATATTTTAAGTTATCATAAAAATTTTAATATAAAATTTATATTTATTGAAAATTCTAAAATCAACTCCCTATAATGAGTGGTCCTTTTTTCTTATTGATTGATATACTTTTGTTATTATTAGTTTTTTCAATGTATTTAACTGTTCGTTATAACACATATATCGAACAAAATTCTATTAATGAATCACACAAAATGAATATGGAAAATCTGCCTTCAAAAGAAAGTTATAGTTCTCATCAATGTTCACCTGTTGAATCCGTTGAAAGTATTGTTAATCAACATAATCTTGAATTAAGATATAATCAATAAATTTAATTTTTATGTTTTATAAATGTAAATTTATGTATAATAAATTAAATTTAAATTTAAAATTTTTTATATTACAGTACTTTAATAATAACCTTATCATAAAAATTTTATATTATATAAATAAATAAATATAAAATAGTTTAGAAGAAAAAAACATAATAATATTTATATATATAAAATTACACATACACTAAATATAAATTAATCAAATAACTAGAAAATATGTACTTTTTAATAAAGTTAGCACACAATAATAGCATATTTATTGTTTTAAAATTTGTTTTTAAAATGAAAACTATTATTAATTTAAAATAGTTAAATATTTAAATTTATTAAAAAAGAAATTTTAAATTTATTTTATAATATTAAAAAAATTATAGGAGGTATTTTACATATTACATTAAAATTAAAAAAAGTAATTGTATTTAATATTACTTGTAGATTATTAAAAAAAATTTACGTATTATCAATATAAATAATTTGTGCAAACTATATTTAATTTTTTAGTAGATAGAATAAGAATGATATACAAAATATAAAAATTTAATTTTCGAATTCATGAAAAAATATTAAATTATAATATAAAAAGTTTTAATACTATTACAACCTAATTAAATATTTTTATCATTATATTTGTTTTAAAATATATAGAAAGAATAAAATATAGACAATCACATACAAGTATACAAGTAATTCAGTGTGTAAAAATAATCTTAGAGATCTTAACTATAAAATCTTGTCAATTTAAATTCATAATAGAAAAGAACTAAATATTAATTATAGAAATTTAAATTAAAATTTCTAATTAAAGTCAATATATAATTATCTTTACAAAAGTGACAAATAGATGTAAACGACAATTTTTATCTGGCTAAAAATTTTATGTCATTTTAATTTAAAATAATTTAAATGCAATAAATTTTGTATAGAACTTACAATTTATAAATAATAAAAAATTAATTTACACATAAATATGATTAAATAAAAATTTAAATTTTATTAATAAAAATTACTATTTAAATATGTGTATAAACTCTATGATTAGAATAATTTATAATAAATTATCTTTTTTTGAATTTTAATATAATGTATTAAATTTTAAATTATGTTATTTTTAATTTATTTTAATATCAAATAATAAATTATTTAATTTCAAAAAACGTATCATAATTTCTAATTTTTGTACATTTTTATATGAATTTTATTATATGTTTTATTCAAAAATTTAAAAATATTTATCTATAAAATCTTTAATTTAATTTTAATCAAAGTAATTAATCAAAACATATATTTACAATTTTTTACATCCCCTCATGGATCTTTATAATAAAGTTGAAACTTTTTTTGCATATTTATTTTTCTGGTTAATTATAGGTATGTTTTCGTGCACAATCCTAATTTATGCAACGTTTATGCCAATAGCAAGACTTTTTGATAATAAGAAAATTAATAAACCTTCATCAAACAACTATAATTAATATATCTAACGAAAAAATAAATTTTTATTTTGATAAATTATATGTATTTTTATATTAAAGTAAAATTATATACAGTTATATTATTTTAATTGAATAATTTGTATGTTTATTTTCATCTATAATATTTAAATATTTATTGAGCTATTAATTATTGTCTCTTCTTTAATAAACTAGTCTCATGTTTAATAACACTACTGATTACATGATTTCTTTATCTCACATTCATTGTCACTTATGAGATCTTAAAGATATTATATTCTGCCACAGTTTTTATTAATAGTGTTCATCGTTTTTCTTCTACATATTTTTAATTAGATTAAACAAACTTCTCCTCCTTTTCATTTCCAGCATCAACTTGATAGTGCTATCGTATTTGTTCGAGAGAGATACTCTCAAGTGTTTTCCTCAACACTAACGACTGGATACATGATTTTAAGAAAAAGTGCTATATTAGCTCTTTGATGTATCTCGGAATGTAGTTTCTTACCGTCCCATGTCATTACATAAGGAACATTTTTGTCTTAGATTTATAAATGATACTTTATTTCATTTTCAAGAAGATCGCATTTTCTTAATTTTCTATTCTCAACAATAATGAGAAGATCATGATTAGTAACACCAAACTCGACACATAAAATTTCCTATTTCTTCTTATCTATAACAAAAATTAAAACTCGTTATGGTTTACCTTAATATCTGTTTATATCTTTGTATCTACTCGTAATTCGGCATTGTCATTAGACATCTCCTCTTTTACAGAGTGAGACTTAATTTAATTAGTGTTTTTAAAACATTGTTTTATACATAGTAAGAGATAAATTCATCTAACTACCTCGTTATGTCTTCTCATATAATCAAATCCTAACATTTAATCACACTTTATAGCTAGATGATCCACTGTCTTTTAATGAGATCTACAATGAAAACATTGTCTCTTTGTCCACAGAACATGTTTCTATCCATAGAAGGAAATTTAACCTCTCTGTGCAGGATAAAAGGTAAATATAGTCTACTGAATCGTAAGCGTTCTTCACATCAAACTACATAGTCTTAAGTAGATTATTATTCTTCTTTTTGATGGATATACTATAATATCTTGCAATTTAGTTCCTTATACTAATCTCACTGTTCCAATCTGGTTCTCTGCTAGCAAACCTCTACTTTCTACAATCAGTTACATAACTTTTGATCTACATTTAGTTGTAAATTTATAGAGATTCAATATACATTAATAGGTCTGACTTACTACTTAATATCGACGTATCTTTTGTGATCAAATACGTTATTTATTTGTAAAACCAACTTTCGGGTGTTTTTTTTACTAAAACATACTTCTTTTATGCTGATATAGAAAAACAGGTGCAATTGAACACACTTATTGATAAAAATGAAGTAAATATTATCGCATCTGGCTACTTTCCAATTCGGGAGATATTTAATAATATCTTATAATTCAGCTTATGCTGGGAAAATAAAATAAATTTTAGATTTAGGAAAATATTTTAAATGATTTAAACTAAAAAACTTATTCTCATTAATGTAACATGTTAGTTACACATATTATACCAAAACAATTTTCTTTCTTCTTTTTTAATAGTATGTTCTACTTTTTGTGATAATTTAAGTTGTCTATATAAATTACTTCTATATAATTCGTTCTTTCAATATGTTGTATATACTCTTTAAGTTTTTGGCTAATCTCTACCTTCTTAGTATAGACTACACGCTTTTTATATAAGACAAAAATAGCTTCAGATGAATCAAGGCGTAAACAAACTTTAAGATTTAAAACACGTATAATCTTATTGGCTTTGAATTTTTTCAACTAAAAGTTTTTTAATGTTTTAAACATTTCTTAAAAGTATCATCTTCGCATTTTTAAAGTCAATCTTTTTCAATGTACTCTCTTTATATACCGACGATTTAAACTCTTTTCTAGTGACCTCCTGATAGAGATTTAGGCCACTTGTAATATTCGCATTATATCCGCATATTACAAGGGGGTGTTTTTAACGTGAATTTTCACTGACCTGTTCACAAATTTAAGTCTAATGACTTCAACTTTCAAAGATGAATTTTTTCTTCTAATTTCCATATTCTCTAACCTAATGTATTTAAGGAGGAAATTTTTCACTAAATTTTTTCTGTGTTTGTTTGAGAATTTCACACATAAATAAACTACTCTCCTATGAAATACGATGAATGTTTTCCTTCTTTTGTGGCACACATTTTGAATTCTATTTTTGAGCACTGTTTTAAATTAGTGTTTGTTAAGAATTTCTGCGCTCTACTCTTAAATTCTTGAATATCTAAGTAAGCTGTAAACATATCATTAAAAACATCTTTATCTTTGTTCCACCCACATCTTGGTATTTTACCAAATCTTGAAATTATTAATAAAGGCTCTTTTTATGGCCACTTTTTCTCGATACACTTCACACTTTTAAAAGTGCTATTAGAGATACAGAGTGAAGGTAGTAATACATTGGTATCCTATATCTCTTTTTCCTTGTTGACACTAGTTTTGATTTATATTTATTACAACAGTTTGTTTTTGTTTGGTCTTTTTTTTCTTTTGCCTCCATTTTCTTTATTCTTATATTAAATATATATACTATATTTTTTTAAATTAAAATAATAATTTAAAATTTTTTATATTACAGAACTTTTATAATAAGCTTATCATAGAAATTTTATTTTATATAAGTAAATAAATAGAAAATAGTATAGAAGATAAAGAAGAACAAAAATATTTGTATTTTTTTTTAAATTTTACTATATAATATAATATTAATACCATATAAAAATTACACAAACACTTAAATTCAATTTAATTATGAAAACTAGAAAAAATGTATTTTATAATATAATTAGACAAACAATAGTAACAGTATTTTTATCATTATATGTATTTATATTAAAAACAGAAAAAAATATAGACAATCTCATATAAGTACACACGTAATCGAGTGAGTAAAAATGACCTTTAAGGTCTTAATGTAAAACTTCCAATTAACTCGTTATAGAGAAAGATCTTGAAACTTATTTTATAGGAATTGAAATCTAAGTACTAATAAATGTCAATTTATATCTTATCTTTATAAAAGTGACAAATATTTTTAAAAAACAATTATAACCTAGTTAAATATATTATGTAATTTTAAGTAAAAATAATTTAAATGTAATGAATTTTAGATGAAACTTACAATATATGTATAAATATTTATTTTTAAAAAATAAATTCAATCTATATTACTTAAGAAGAACTTAGAGTCCATTTCAAGTGACCGAAGACAAAGCTAATTTTAGAAGAATCTTGGCGAAGATGAAATAGAGAAGTTAGTATGATCTGTGTTTTCTAATAGACATCGGAAAAATTTAAAGAGATAAATATTATGGATGTTAATTATGTACCTTTAATACAGCTCACAGTAAACATAAATCGTAAGACTTTTATAATTGCCCGAGCTGAAGTTAAGCTGAAAAATAAAAGAATGAAACGACAAATATAACTTATTGAACTATTTTATAATTTTATTAAAAATAAATAATTTACACATAAATATGATTAAATAAAAATTTAATTTTTTTAAAATAATCACCATTTAAACATGTGTCTAAATTCTAAGATTAAAATAAATTATAATAGATTATCTTTTTTTAAATTTTTACAAATATAAATTTTTTAAATTAATTTTTAAATTTTCTTGATTTTTTTTAGAAAAAAAAATATTTTATGATAATTTTAATACTTTGATACACAAATTTTCTTAGAATTTCAATATTATTTGAATTTTTAATATAATGTGTTAAAATTAAATTATGTTATTTTTAAATTATTTAAATATAAAATAATAAATTAGTTTAAATTTACACAATTACGTAACTGAATTCCTATTTTTAGACATTTTTATATGAATTTCATTTTTAAGTTTTATTCAAATTTTTTAAAATATTTATTTTTAATTTTTTTTATTTTAAATTTTCGTTATATTAAGAAAATCTTTAAATATTTAAAATATTTATCTTTAATATCTTTAATTTAATGTTAATTGAAATAATTAATCAAAACATATATTAACAATTTTTTACATACCCTTCATGGATCTTTATAGTATAATAGAGACTATTATTTATTTTTTAGGGATGTGGTCAATTATATGTATATTTTCTTGCATAATCATATTTTTTTATGGTTTTTTACAAATTTGTAAACGTTTTGATAATAACAAAATTAATAAACCCTCGTTAGACAAATATGATTAATATATTTAACGAAAAAATAAATTTTTTTTTGTCAAGTATTTTTATTTTTTTTAATAAATAAGGTTGAAATACCGTTATATTTTTATTTATAAAAATTATAATATCTATAATTTGATGTTTGTATTTTATAAATTTAGTAAAAAAACTAGTATATTTTTTAGTTTTATTTATTTTACATATTATTCAAAATAAAACTAATAAATTAATATTTATAGAGATTAAATAGTTTTTAGTTTTATTTAAATTAATTATATTTTTTAATGTTAATATTAACATATTTTAAAGCATTAGTATTATAAAAAATTGCATGTTTTTTTTGTTTTATTAGATTTAATATATTTTTCATATATTAAAATTAAATATATGTAAAAGTTTATATCTATAAAAAAAAATATAAATACAATCGTTAACATAGTTTTTCAATTTAATTCTAATATTTAAAATTTATAAAATATTAATTTCTATAAATTATAAATTAAATATTTTAGAATGTATCTTTCATAATATAAAGTATATTAATACTTATATATTTTGTTATCATTTTAAATTATTATTTCATGTATTGTATTATTTAAAATTAACATATCTGTTTATTATGTTTTTTTTATTAAAGTATATTAAATTTAAATAAGAACATTTAAAAAAAAATATTTTTCTATAAGTTTATTAATTATTGATAAAAATTCTAAAAACCCAAATAAATAATTAATAAAAGACATTATTAAAAATAAATAGAAATAAAATATTATTGTAAAATTTAATAAAATTAATTCAATAATAAATAATGAGATTATTAAAATTTTATTTAAAAAAACATTTTTGTAAAATTCTAGAATTTTTAGTAATAATAAATTTTTCTTAATAGTAAACCATTCGAATTTCATTTATTTTTAAAATATAGATATTACGATAAAAATTCTTTGAACGTAGTAATATTAAAATAACAATACTAAGTATAATTTACACAAAAAACATTTTATTAAATTTAAATAGATTTTTATAAATAAAAATGTCAAAAACCACTCTAAAAAAATTTATTCAATTAAAAGTCTTCTCATTAAACAATTTTAACGTCACTGCTGACAAAAATGCAGGCACACTCCCTCCTTTAATTAAATAAATATTTATTTCATTTTTAAACAACCCAGCAAATTCATTATTAACAAGTTCAAGATTATCTTTTTTGATATTAAAAATTAACAAATCTTCAGAATCAAACGAGTACAATGAGCTTAGAACAATTTTATCGTCTTTCATATCTATTTTGTATCCTAGGATGCCTGTTATATACTTTTTGTATTTTGTGAAATATTGTTGAAGTGATGTGTAAGATGTGTTGAGATTATCGTATGATAGTTTTAAAGATGTGTGAGTTTGGTCTAAGATTGACATGAGAAATAGGGGCTAATGATTATGTAAAAGAAAAAATGTAACATGACATATTATATTTTAATATATAATGAAATTTAAGTGTATTTTTAATTTTTTACGAATATTTTTTAAGAATTTGAATTTTTTTTTATAACTTTATTCCTTTTACAAAAAATTTGTATTCATTACATTATTTTATATTAGATATTTTTAATGAAATTTAAAGTGTATTTTTTTAAATTTTTTTACGTTAAATTAATTTTAAGTTTAAATTTAGTTAATTTTTTTAATTTTTAATTTTAATTACTTTTTACTTAAAACTTTAAAGTAAATTTCTATTACTAATTA
>KE647306.1:29074-71381 GCA_000447185.1 Vairimorpha apis BRL 01 | reverse complement strand
CTGGTGAATTTTTAGATAATTATAATAAAGATAGTTTGTTTTTTGGTGAAGAAGTTGGAAAAGAAAGTGGTGTGATTGTTGTAAAAGAAAAAATTAAATGTAATGAAGATAATGTGATAATTGAAGAAGAGGATAAAGGTAATGTCACTACAGAAGTTGAAGTCTTGAAAACATTATTACAAAATAAAAAGTTAAATTTAATGAAGTTAATGTGATAATTAAAGAAAAGGATAAAAGTAATGTCACCACAGAAGATGAAAAAGATAATAAATTAATTGAATATAATGATAATGTCACCACAGAAGATGAAGATATTGAAAACATCACTACAAAAGAAAAAGTTAAAATGACAATCAAGAAAGAAAAAATTTAACCACAAATGAACATAACCAACCAAAAAATACAAACTCTTCTACTATATCCAAAGGATAATCAGATCTAAAAAAAGCTTTAGATGATGAAAAAACTGTAATTCATACCACTTTACAAAATTATGAAATGGCTTTATCCAACTATCTTGATGTACAAAGCATGACTTTAATAATTTTATCAAATGAAGATAAAAATCTTTTAGAAATTATAAAAGTGTTAAGAATTTTGTTGAAGATAATAAAATTTTAGTAAAAAATGAGTTAAGAGATTTATTTATTAAATGTGAGAATAAGTTTATTGATTGTTTGGTTTATTAAATTATTTATGTGTTAAAATATTTTAATGTTTTTAGTTAGGTTTTTTTTGTTGTTTTGTTAGGTTTTTTTTGTTGTTTGTTAGATTTTTTTGTTGTTTGTTAGGTTTTGTTTTTAGTTACTTAATTTTTTTTAATGTGTTGGAGTTATATTAATTTATTATACTGGTTGTTTATTTATTTTTGAATACAAAAAAGTTAAATATTCTGATAATATAAGTCGAAAATTTTTTATTTGTTATGTTTTTAATATTTTGGAGATTTAACATATTAAAATTTAAATAATCTGATAATATAAAAAGAAAATTTTTTGTTTGTTAGGTTCTAATGTTTTAGTGTTATATTGATTTAAATTAAAATTTAAAAATTCAATGTATGTATAAATAGAAAATTTTTATTTGTTAGGGTTATATTATGTTTAAATAAATTATATCAATTAAAAATTTTGAAGATATTTTAAGTTAAAAAAAGATGTAATAATGATTTAAAAATTAATACTAATATTTAAATTATTTTTTAAAGGTTTAAAAAAACTGTTAAAATTGATTTAATTTATCAAAAAGATTAATTAAAAACTTAATACAATAAAAATAAACTCAAAATAAACAAAATGTATAGAAGTTCAATAATTAAATCTATTTATTTTCTTATGCTTTACAAACTTATAGTATTTAATAAACATGTAGGCGATTCAATTATCTTATATAGTTTATTTTATTATGCTTTTACAAACTTAAAGTATTTAATAAACATGTAAGCGATTCAATTATCTTATATAGTATATTTTCTTATGCTTTTACAAACTTATAATATTTAATAAACGTTTATGAAATTTAATTATTGAATATTTTAAAATTTAAAAAATATAAATATTTTTATATACAAATAAAAAAGTATTTTATATAAATCTTTTATTGAATGATAAAAAATAAAAATTTAAGAGATTCTATACTAAATCAAAAAATAGAAGAAAATTTATTAAAAAATTGGTAACCATAATTATTCTGATTTTAAAAACCACATGAAACAATGGCCTGTAAGATATATGACGTCAAGGCGTTCTATTGGCGTCGATGCATTGAGTCATTTTTTGGCCGTAGGATTACTAAAAAGTATCATAAAGAAATTCAACAGGATACCAATAGTAGGATAGGCGATAACAACTTTAATGTTTAAAAAAAACATACAATTAAAATTTCATTAAATTATTTTATTAAGTAAATAAAAGAATCTCTAGCAAACTTTCTTTGAAATAAAGTTTAAAACCACTTATGTTTCAATTAAAACATATTAAAAAGATTTAAAAAAATATAAGAAATCTTTGAAAAAGTCAACCTACTAAATAAAGATAAAGAAAATAAGAGATACTATAACAGACTTTCTTTATAATAAAGTTTCAAACCACTTATGTTTCAATGAAAACATAACAAAAAGTTTTAAAAAAATATAAGAAATCTTTGAAAAAGTCAACCTACTAAAATAAAGATCTATATTTAAAAATAAAAAATTATTATTTAATAAAAAGATTGTCGAAATTAAGAAGAGTTTTAAAATACATAGGAAAATATAAAATTCCTAGAGATTGCAAGATGGAAAGTTAATTAAACATTCAAACACTCTTATAAGAAAATATATTGAAATATTCTTCTAAAAATATGCAAAATAGGCCAAAATTTTACAAACCTCACAACTAACTTTAAATAACAAATAATAGATAGAAAAAGAAATCTGAGTGGATTATTGATATTGAAACAAACTATAAAAAACACAATAAAGACTTAAACATTCTTAATAATCTTATAAAAAAAATCCTACACAATAACTTACTCGCCACGCAAGGAATTTCATAAATAATACTAAAATTTCTATAAATTAAAAAAGAAGATAAAGAATTTTTAGAAACTGAACTAAATAAAAGTATTTTAATATATAAAAAATACTTAAAATATTATAAGAAAAGTCCATAATTTAGAGATGCTAATAGAAGAAAGTTTCACAACTAAATATTTGTAAAAGAAAATAATATTAAATCAAATGTTTTAGAAGAAGAAGTTGTAAATTTTTAAAACAATGTAGAACAATGATGCAAAATAGAACAATTTATAAATAATATGTAGATTATAAAAATGATGAACCTTTGCAATTCATTAACCAAAACACATTATAAGAAATCTTATCAGATTTGTCTAACTTGAAAGCATCATGATCTAATTGTATACATAATTTTTATAAAGAGAAAATGACTGTACTTTAATAACATTTGTATAATAATATATATGAATCATACATTGAAGGAACAACTGAAAAAGAATAGTATTCTACTGGAAGTTACATACATCTAAAAGTGAACCGAAAAATGGTTTAGATTTTAGACCTATAACATGTATATCAAACTCATGACAAAATATGTGACTAAAGTAATACAATTTTAACTAGAATTAAGAGATCTATTCAAAAAACCAATTAGAAATATACAATGTATTAAATAAATATGCAATTATTAATATTACATTGAATAATGCGATAATAAATTGAAAATATCTTTGATAGACGTTAAAAAATCATTAATTTTATTGATCATGATATTTATTTAAGTGTAATGATAGCTTCAATTTCATAACATTTGGCAAGAAATTTATTAAATTTATTATATCAAAATGGCAATTAAATATAATGTACAATAATAAGATAGAATTAAAGAATTCAATAAATAAAATAATATTGCATGGAAATAGTCTTTCAACTCTATTGTTTATAATAACGATTGATCTTTTAAGTAAAAGACTTAAATAACATATTTCCTAAAGATAAATATTTTAGTCTTTCAACTCTATTGTTTATATTATTTATAAATTTTTTATGTAAAAAGCTTAAATAACATATTTCATAAAGTATTAATATATTAATCATGGATCTTTTATGTAAAAAGCTTATTAACATACTTTCTAAAATATAAATACCAATAACCATCTAATATTTATAAATGATAAAAAATAATAACTATAACAGATAATTACTGACTTTAATTACACAAAAAAAATAAACGACTTTTTAATACCAATTAGCTAAAAATAAATATAAAAATCATTAACTTTTTTTTCAATTCATATAATCGATGCAATAATTATATAAGATAGCAATTACTACAAATACCTAATTACTTGAAAACATATAAAAAATCATATATTTTTAACTAACTATGAATAATCATCTTTTACAATAAACTAGAGTAAAAAAATCTATGAAAACTTCACTTAATGAAATTAATATATAGAGAAGTTTAAATAAATATGCAATATATATATTGAATTATTATATTGATATTGATCTAGATGAATTTACAAAATAAGACAAATACTATTTATAATAAAATATACTTAAAAATAATATCTGAGAAGAGAATATATTTAAAAAGATTAGGTTTTGTAAGAAGAATAGTCTGCGTAAAACATAAAGCAGAAATGATGATACTTAGCTTGAAAATAAAATTTGAAAGGTGATCTATCTTAGTAGATGATGATACTAAGTTTAAAAATAAAATTTGAAGCAACAAGATATAGAAGAGAAGGAGATCTATCTTAGCAGTTTTGAAATAATTTAAGTACATACTTAACCATTATAAAAGAATATTTAAATCAAATAATTTATAGAAAATATGAAATATTTGAAAATTAATTACTCTATATAAAAGTATGAATATTGATTATTATTTCATGCTCAAAAATACTTTAATAATATATCGAACAAAACTTTTCACAAAAAATTATTTAAAAGTGTACAACATATAGATTTATAAATTAAAGAATCCTTAAAATAGTTTTATCGAACAAAACTTACGCAAAAGTTATTTAAGAGTGTACAACATATAGATTTATAAATTAAAAAATCCTTAAAATGGCTTAACAAAGAAAACTTTTCACAAAAAGTTATTTAAAGTACAACATAAAGATATATAAATTAAAGAATCCTTTAAATAGTTTTATTGAACAAAACTTACGCAAAAAGTTATTTAAAGTACAACATATAGATTTATAAATTAAAGAATCCTTAAAATGGCTTAACAAAGAAATCTAAACCAAATATTAAACAAAATTATGCTTTATACAATATATGAATTTTTTTCTTTAATAAAGTAAGTATGTAACCAATCAAAAAAAACAATAAATCATATAACCACAAATGTGAAAAGATGTTAGGTTACGATTACATTTGCAGATACAATATTATAATAAAATTTATTCATTTATTATAATGTAACAAATATAATATAGAAATATGGAAATAAAAAAACTATAGAGAACATTCTATCTAACAAATATTTAAATAAATATGTTGAAATGAAAGTTGTTTAATATAAAAACAGATGTATAAATAATATACAATAAACCATATATACTTTTAATTGATAGAAAAGCTATTTATTGTGGAATAAGATGTTACATCATATGACAATTGCAATATGTAGTTATCAGAAAAACTTTGAAAGTATAATCTTTTAGATAATGAGTTATGTTTAATACATGAATATAAGACAAGTAAACTATATGATGTGATAATTTGTGATTGTATATTAAATAAATGACACTATAAATACAGAAAAGAACGTGATATCACCAACCTAATTGAAACGTACATCTAATCTATAACTCATAAAAAGCTTCTTGTGTGCAGTTCTTTAAATTAAAGAAAAAAGCAAAGTAACATAAACAAAAAGAGATAGATTAGCAAAAAGTTGTTTGCTTAAAATCGATACTTTCATAAACAAATAAAGAAAAAGTAAATATTTTATTTATATAATATAATTATAAATCTTTTATTTATATTATATAAAATTAAAAATGAAAAAAGAGTATTGAAAAAGTAAATATTTTATTTATATAATATAATTAAAAATTATAAAAAGATTTATGTTTAAATTTAAATTAATTTAATATCATTTATTACTTAAAAATTAGTAAGATAAATTTAATACATTAGAAAATATTTTAATATCTTTCTATTCTTTTATTATTAGTAAAATAAATTCAAGTTATTACAATAATTAAATTCAATAATTTTAATATAATCTATTGTTTTATGTTTTATAAAAATAATTATAGTAGATTATGTTTATAATAATATTATAATAAATATAATCATAAATTATATTAATTTTAATGTAAATTTATTTAAAAGTGATACATTTATGTTAAATTTGTAATTATTGTTTTTGATAATTATATATTAATAGTTTAAATTATTTTTAACATCTTAATTTAAAATTGTTATTATTATTTTTATATTGTATAAATAGTTTAAATTATTTTTAACATCTTAATTATATATAAATTATTTAATTTTTATAATGTATAAATAGTTTAAATCATTTTTTTTGATAATTATATATAAATTATTTAATTTTTAAAATGAAAATATAGTTTAAATTATTTTTAACATTTTAATTAAATTAAAATTATTTATTAAAACTGTTTAATTTATTTTAATCATTTTTTTCTGATAATTAAAAATAAATATTTTATTATAACTTTGTAATTGTATAAATAGGTTAAATTATTTTTTTTAACATCTTAATTAAATTAAATGATTTATAAAAACTACCAAATCTAAATGTAATTCTTCAAATAATACATTACTTAAACAATGATTTTAATACATATATAATTTGTAATAAAGATTATATTTAGAAAATTATTAAAGTTAATTTTAAAATATACGTTTTAAAATATAATTAATTAGTGTTTTTATAATTCAACTTTTAATTTTATATATAAAATTTCTATAATATTTTTATAATCTATCTTTATCAAGGCTAATTTCAAAATATACATCAAATTTATAATTTTACAGTTATTTTTATAAATATACATCATTAAGATTATTTTCAAAATATACATCAAATTTATAATTTTACAGTTATTTTTATAAATATACATCATTAAGATTATTTTATAAATATACATCTAATTTATAATTTTACAATTATTTTTATAATGTACATCTTTCGATTTAATTGTAAATATACATCTAATTTATAATTTTTATAATCTAACTTTTTTTATTTCATTAAACACAATTTTATAATCATAAAATAACATCTTGTGTATATTAATTCCATACTAATATAAAAATTAGGTATATTATTAATACTATAACAAAATGATTGATTTTTTTTAAATTATATAATTTTATTTAATACAAAAAATGGATCATTTTTTATAATGTATTTTAAATTGTATTTTTTTATAAAATAGTTATTTATTTTTTTAACACAAAAAATGTATCATTTTTTATAATGTATTTTTTTATAGAATAGTTTATTATATTTTATAATGTATTTTAATTGTATTTTTTATAGAATAGTTAATTATTTTTTTAACACAAAAAATGGATCTTTTTTTATAGACTAGTTAATTATTTTTTATATTTACATATATTTATTTATTTTTTATAATGTATTTAAATAGTATTTACTTGTATTTTATATTAAATAAAACGTTAATTTATTTTCTAATAAAATATTTTTTTTAAATTTAGAAATTGTTTATTTTTATCAATATAACGTTCATTTATAATTTATAAAATAATTTACCGTAATATGTATTTACTATATTTTAAGTTTTATTTAACTAATTTAATGGATTCATTGTTAATTAATATTAAAAGAAATATCAGATTGTTTTAATAGATTCATTGTTGATTAATATTAAAGAAAATATCAGTTTGTTTTAATTAATTTATATATTTTAATATCAATATTAAAGAAATATCAGTTTGTTTTAATATATTTATATATTTTAATATCAATATTAAAAGAAATATCAGGTTTTTTTAATATATTTATATATTTTAATATCAATATTAAAGAAATATCAGATTGTTTCAATTTTTTTATTTAATTTAATTAATATATTTATTTATTATAAATATTAAGATATATCAAATAATCTCAATCTTATTTATATATTAATTTAATGAATATTATAATATTTAAATATTTTTATATTAATAATAATTATTTTTAAAAGTAATAATAAAAATGAAAAGATAGCAAAAAATAAAAATTATTATAATTTATAGTAATTTAATATCTTTTTTAAAAGATTATATTATAAAAGTATTAATGATAAATATTTTTTTAATTAAAAACAATTTAATATTTATTTTAACATTTTTCAAAAATGCTATATTTAATTTAATTTATTTAATAACAATTTAATATTTATTTTATTTTAAAAAAGTTTAATATGTTTTTAATTTATCTAATATCTTTTTTAAAATAAATGATATTAATAAAAGTATAAAAGAATAATATCTTTTTTATATAAATGATATTTATAAAAGTAATTAATTCAATATCTTTTTAAAAATAATTTAATATTTATTAGTTTTATTTTAAAGATTATATAAATTTTTAATAAATGATATTAAAATATAAAAGAAAAAGTTATTTTTAGATAATAAAAAATAAATTTTATCAAAAAAGAAAAGAATTTTATTATATTATTCTCTTTATATCAACTATAGTAGTGTGTTATTATATTATTATATTATTCTCTTTATATCAACTATAGTAGTTTGTTATTATATTATTATATTATTCTCTTTATATCAACTATAGTAGTGTGTTATTATATTATTCTCTTTATATCAACTATAGTAGTGTGTTATTATAATATTAAAATATAAAAAAAAAGTTTTTTAGATAATAAAAATAAATTTTATCAATAAAGAAGATAATATTATTCTCTTTATATCAACTATAGTAGTGTGTTATTATATTATTATATTATTCTCTTTATATCAACTATAGTAGTGTGTTATTATATTATTATATTATTATATTATTATATTATTATATTATTATATTATTATATTATTATATTATTATATTATTATATTATTATATTATTATATTATTATATTATTATATTATTATATTATTTATATATATATATATATATTATATTATTATATTATTATATTATTATATTATTATATTATTATATTATTATATTATTATATTATATTATATTATATTATATTATTATATTATTAAAATAAATATATTTATGTATTTATAATAGTGTGTATTGTTGTATTTATATGTTATTATATTATAATCACAATATATATCTCTACATTACATCTTCTCTATACACATTACATTATATATCTCTATACACATTACATTATATATCTCTATACACATTACATTACATCTTCTCTATACACATTACATTATATATCTCTACATTACATCTATCTCTATACACATTACATTACACTCTTTCTACATCCTTACATCAAATAAAACCCCTTAAAAATGCACTTCCTTAACAAAGACACAACAACAGAAACAATTTTAAATCAAAATACAATTTTATTAATCTACGACTTCAAAATAATAAACGACTACATATCAAAAAATAAAAATGTACAATTACTAGAACAACTTATACAAACACATGGGTACAGTATGTACTCAAGTGAGTTGTATAAAGCGTATCTTGAGTGTACTGGTGATAGGAGTGTGTACCAGGTTATTTTATCTACACCTATGAGTAATTTACAAGATTTTTATAGTGATATAAGTGGGAATAATATTAATTGTAATAATATTAATAGTGGTAATTATAATATTAATTTTAATAGTGGAGGTACCTTCAACATTGGTAATCACAATATTAGCAACATTGGAAACAATACTAATTACAATAACAACACAAATTTAAATACAATTTATCAAAACTCACTCCACGTCTACAATTTAATAAGCAAAAAAATGAACTACAAAGACCTGATAGAAATTGAAATGAGAAACCTTCTCAAACTGGATGAAAGAAGTTTGTTTATGAGAATTAATTATGTATATCGGTATTTATTGTACTGGGATTATAAAAATGAGGAGTTGTATTTTATGTATTCTCAGTATTTGATAAACAATTGTGGTAACAATGTTAATGAGAATGTTATAATAGTGTTTATAATAGTGGTGCTTATAATGGTGTTGATAATGTTGATAACAATATTTGTGGTAACAATGTTCATGAGAATAACAATATTGATAATATTAATGTAGATAATAACTTGAATAATTACAATATTGATAATAACTTGAATAATGACAATATTGATAATATTACTGATAATAACAATACTAATATAGATAACAACTTTAATATATTTTCATATTACAATTCACAACTTTATATTAAGAGACTTCTAGAAGAAGGAATGAGAAATACAATAAATATAAATTATAAAATATATTTCTATAATTTATATGGATACAATTCATTTATAGAGTCTTTTATTAGTGAAGGGAATGTAAATAGTAATAATAATAATAGTATATATAAAAATAGTATAGATATAATATAAAAGTATAGATATTAATAAAAGTATAGATGATATATATAATAATAATAGTGTATATAAAAATAGTATTGATATAGATAATATTAACAATAAAAATATTGATAATAGTATATATAATAATAATATATGTATTAATAATAATAATATAGATATTAATAACAATATAATTAATAATAATAATACAATCATTAATAATAACACAAACACCAATAATACATCCTTTCATACGACGAACAACAAAATAATTAACACATTCTTTAACATCTCCACATTAAAAGAAAAAAACAACAATTTAATTCTCTCTTCATATTTAAAACACACTCTAATAAAAAAAGGACTCTCTTTTTTCAGACTAGAATTTATAAAATACAAAAAGTATCTACTAGACACCTCATATAAATACGTATGTGATCTAGAAAAAGTCTACTCAAATGATAAACAAACAATACTCAACATTTATTTAGAAGGAATTTCATTTACAAACAGTCGCCTTTTAAAACAAGAATTAATTAAATTTCTATTAAATTTAAACGATATTCAAAATGGACGAGTGTATGCAGAGAAGTTTGACTGTTTGTATTTAGTAGACGAGTATGTTAATAAATACAGTTTGGTGGTAGATAAAATTAATAGAGAAGATAATTTGATAAATAAGTTTTGTAGAGAATTTAATTATATTAAGATGTGTGATCATGTGTTGTGTAAATTTGATTATGATATGTTGGTGGAGATAATGAGTGGGGTGATGTGTTAGGAGAAGATGTGTTGAGATGGGAGATATGTGATTTATAGTGTGTGAGGGAATGTGATTTGTGTGTGGATAGTAATATAGATGAAAGGGAAATATATATGTAGTATGTGAAGAAGGGAGATTTATATGTAGTATGGAAAAGATGCAACTATTATATAATAAAAAATAAACTACTCTATATAAAATAAACATTTAATACAATATTTTCATTCTTTATATAAATAACATTCTTTTTCTAATATATTTTATCCGATACAATTTTGTAACCATCCAATGTATTTCATCCTTCATTCTAATATAAACACATCCTTCTTTAATAAATATATTCAATACAATTTTAAATCCATACAATACAATTTCAAATCCATCCAATATATTTCATCCTCCTCCCTTCTAATATAACACATACCATTTAAATATCACCTCCCCCATTCTAAATATAACACATCCAATACAATTTCAAATCTTTCCAATATATCAACTCCTTTCTAAATACATTTCATCCAATACAATATAACACATCAATTCTAATATAAACCTATCCAATACAATTTAAATCCATCCAATATATTTCATCCTCCTCCCTTCATCAACCCCCTCCCTTCATCAACCTCCCTTCACCTTCACACATATCTATAATATCACCGCCTATTAACACACATACTACACGCATCAATATAAATACTACACTCCTCTCCTTTAAGAACAATCTCACTTAAATAATTCCGTATACGTCCTATTTTATCTAAAATACTTTGTAATTTCCTTATATTAGATTTTATAATTAATCTAGTTGACGTGTTACTAGAAATAGTTTTATAAAATTTAATGTTAGATTCAATTTCAAGTAAAATTTGTTTGTTATAGTTTATTAATTGTAGATTGAATTCTCTTAGTTTTTTGCAGTTGAGTCTGTTTTTAATATATTTGTATGTTTTTAGGATGTCTATGTTGTAAGTGGGAATGGGTGTTATATTGTGGTAGAATGCGTCGTATGTAGTGGATAAAGTGAAGGATGTGGAAGAAGTGGATGTGTTGTTGTTAAGATTGTTGTTATTAAAATTTGTATTGTTAATATTAAAATTTGTATTGTTGTTAATAAGGTTTATCTTATTAAAGTTATTGTTAATAAGATTGTTGTTATTAAGATTATTACTATTATAATTCATCTTGTTGGAATCCATCTTATTAAAATCGCTGTTAAAATCCATCTTATAATTATCTTTATTATAATTTAATATCTTCTGTTCAAATGTGGATATTATTTTCTGTCTTGATGCATCTGTTAATTTGTAATAATAATCTCTTTTTGACCAGAGTTTGGTTGTTGGTATAGGAATGTAAATTTCTTCTGTGTCGCTCATTTAAGGGGTTGAATTTAGGAAGATTTGAAGAGGTGATGACGTAAAGGGGATTTGTAAAGGAAGGGATTTAGTAGAAAGTAAGGGATTTTTAAAGGTTATGTGGTTGGAAAGGAAGGGATTTGAAAGGGGATTTATATATAGAAGATTTATATATAAAAAATGTTTGTTATAATTTATATTAGTATGTAGAATATTTGTATATATAATATTTGTATATAGAATATTTTATAACGTATTTTTAATTTTAATATAATATTAGTACATAATATTTTATAATTGTAAATTTATATTAACAAATCCATAAATATTAAATATTATTATAAATATTATATTAATTTAAAAGTTCTCATATTAATTTAAAAGTTCTTATATTAATTTCTATTTATTAATTTATTGTAGCTTAACTACAATTTATTATAAATCTACTACCATTAATAATTTTATTATAATTTTAAATTCAATAATTTATTTAATCATTCACTACATTTATTTACACAACATATTTAATACATTCCCACTTCTTCGATCAAATTCTTACTTCCTCTTTTTCTCCTATCATATTATAAAATATTCCCCATTTCATCCCCTATGTCAAACATCTACAACATAGACAACATCAACCAAACACAAAAACAAAAATCTAACAAACCTAATCCTACCAAACCTAATGAACCTATCAATTCCAATCTTAACACTTCACAAAACAACGAAGACACTTCAATAATCCAACAAGCCGAACAAATAGAACACCAAAACTACAACGAAGCCCACAACATAAAAAAACAATTAACACAAGCCCATTTAAACCAAAAAGAAGCTACAAACGAAATGAAACGCCAAACAGAAACTCTTTCTCACACTAAAAAATCAGCACATGGTATCCATCAAGAAGCACAAAAAGGAGAATCACTTGCAGATGATATAGACCGTGAAGGGAGGATTTTTAGTTGTAGATTTGCTTGTATAGATAAACTTTTTAGATGGTTTAGGAAAACTGAAGTTAAAGATGAGAAAGAGAAAACTTATGATGAACCTGAAGTTAAATATGAGGAATATAAAGATGAAGATGAGTTTGTACCTGGACAGAATCAGACTGATAAAGAGTTGGTAGGTGTTTTAAATGTTGTTAGGGGTATTAGACAACAAGCTGAGGTTCAAAGTAATGAAGCTGATAAACAGAAAATTTGTATTGGTGATATAAAGAATGTTAATGAGGAGAGTGAGAAAGTTATAAAGAGGACTGATGAGCATCTTAAGAAGATAGATTGAAGTTTGTGTTATGATGTGTGTGTATGGATTAATTTAGATGTGTTGAGTGAGTATGTGTGTTAGTTAGTGTGTTATGATAGAGTGAATGAGTATCTGTGTATGGATTGATTTAGATGTGTGTTATGATGGTGGAGAGTATGTGTATGTTACAATGGAGTATATGTGGATGGAATAGTTTTATGATTGAATAGAATAATGTTTTGATTGAATGATTGAATAGAATAATGTTTTTGAATGTAGATATATGAATTTATTATTTGATAGAAAATAATATTTTACTTTCTTAATTAAACTTTTGTTTTTTATTGTAAAAATTACTAGATTTATATAAAATAAAAAAAATATTTTTATTATTTATAAATGAAAATAATATTGTAATATGCTTATATAAATATTTAAATTGATTTTTTAATATAATTTTTATAAAAGTTACAATATTTTAAATTATTTTATATGGTTAAATTTTTATAGAAATTATAATATGTTTATATAAATTTATATAGTTAAATTATTTTATGGAAATTACGAGTTTTTAATAAATTTATAAAGAGCTAAATTTTATTAGAAATTATAATATTTTTAATAAATTTATATAGTTAAATTTTTATATTAATTTATATAGTCAAATTTTTATAGAAATTACAATATGTTTATATAAATATTTAAATTGATTTATATAGTTAAATTTTTATAGAAATTACTATATTAGAAAAATAATTATTTTTTTGACATGAATGTTTATCAATTTTTAATAAAAATAACAATATTTTAAATTAATCTATAAAAAATAAAATAAAATTTATACTATCAAAGAAATTTAATAAATTTAAAAATACAATATTTTTTAAAAAAATTTATTAATAATAAGATTGATTTTCAGTATTTGTAAAAAATTTATAAGTAACAAAATTATTTAATAAATTTATAATATTAACAAATGAAATTTAAATAATTTAAAATTTACAATATTTTTTAAAAAAATTTATTAATAATAGATTGATTTTTAGTATTTGTAAAAAATTTATAAGTAACAAAATTACTTAATAAATTTATAATATTAACAAAAGAAATTTAAATAATTTATAAAAATTTATCTTTTAAATTTATTTGTAAACAATTTATAAATTTAACATTTGTACAATAATAAAATTTTAATATTTGTGATTTTTATAAATTCAATTTTGTAAACTTATATTTTGTAAACTTATATTTTTTATATATTCAATTTTAAATAAATTAACATCTATAACATTTTTACAATAAACAATTCACTTATAATAATTTACTATATAAATTAACATCTACAATTATTTTTTACTTTCAAAAAAACTTTTTTTTAATAAATTACCATCTACAACTTTTTTTCACTTACATAATTTCTATACAATAATTTAAATATTAAAATAAATTTACACATATATAAATTTTTTTCAAAAATCCACTTTAACCCTCAAAAAAAAATGTCTAAACTATACAACATAATAATAATAGGAAGCGGCCCTGCTGCTTACACAGCTTGTTTATATACAAAACATAAAAATCCACTTTTATTAAGAGGAAGTTCTAGTATAGGTGGACAGTTAACTACAACTACTACTGTTGATAATTATCCTGGGTTTCCTGAAGGTGTGGATGGGCCTGAGTTGATGGATTTAATGTATGAGCGTTTGATAAAGGAGAATGGTAAAAGTGGTGATGAATTTTTGAATAGTGGTGAGAATAGTGATTGTAATGTTGAGAATGTTAATAGTGATAGTACTGTAAATAGTAATGAAAATGTAGATAATGAGAATAATGGTGATAATAGTAGTGGGAATTTTAGTGATAACAAGAATGGTATTGTAAATAATGGCGATTGTAATGTTGATAACAATAATAGTACTGTAAATAATGATGTGAATGTTGATAACAATAATAGTACTGTAAATAGTAGTGATGGTACTATAAATAATATTAATAATAACAACAAAATACAAATAAAAGACGAAACAGTCACATTATTAGAAAAACAAGACACAATATTCACAATAAAAACAACAAAATCCACTTACAAAACAAAATCAGTTATAATAGCAACAGGTGCCACAGCCAGAAAACTCCAAGTACCAGGCTCAGACACATACTGGACAAAAGGAATAAGTGCATGTGCTGTATGTGACGGCTACTTCTACATGCAAAAAACATGTGCAGTTATAGGAGGCGGAGATGCAGCAATGGAAGAAGTTCTATTTTTAAGTAAGATATGCAAAAAAGTATATTTAATCCACAGAAGACATGAATTTAGAAGCAGACAAGATAAACTAAATGAAGTACGAAACACAAATAATATAGAAATAATTGTACCATACAATTTAATTGAATGTAAAGGTAACAAATTATTAAATAGTATAAAAATTATTAATACTGAAAATAATGAGATAAAAAATTTAGAAATTGATGGATTGTTTTATGGAATTGGACATGATCCTAATACTTCATTTGTTAGTGATAAGTTAAATATTTTGGATAATGAGAAGTATGTTGATGTTGATGCGTGTATGAAGACTAATGTTGATGGTGTTTTTGCTTGTGGGGATGTTTGTGATAAAGTTTATCGGCAAGGTGTTACTGCTGCTTGGATGGGGTGTGTGGCTGGGATTGAGTGTAGTAAATGGGTTGATAAGATTGAGTGAGTGTATGTAGAGTGAATGTGTGGTGTAAAGTGAATGTGTGGTGTAAAGTTGATAGAGTAATAAAATGAATGTGTGTAATAAAGTGAGTGTATTTTGTTTATTAAATGTTTTTTATTCTATTTGGTTATTTTATAAATAAAGTATTATATAGTTTATTATATTTTTTATAGTAATTTATAAATGATGATATATATAGTTTATTATATTTTATAAATTATATAATAATATATTTTATAGATTTATTAAAATAGTGTTACATTAAGTTTAGATAAATAATAGTTTTATTTGAAAGTGCTGTTTATAATTTAAGAAAATAATCTTATAAAATTTTAGTATTTACAATTTTAATAAATGACAAAAATAAGTAAAAGATTTTCAAATTAAATTGTATGATAAAATATTTTAAATTAGTATATTTCAAGTAAAGATTTCAAATAAAAATTTATAAATTTATAAATGACAAAAAAATAAAAGATTTTAAAATAATAAATAGATTGTTTAATAATTTAAGTAAAAGATTATAAAATTGTAAATATTTTATTTTTATATTTTATATAATTATAAACTAATTTTATTTTCTTTTCATTAAATATTTTTAAATTGACTAAATTTTGTTAACTTAAAAATATATTTACTTTAAATTAATTTTATTATTATTACTTTGAAAAATTTAATTTTTATTATGAAATATTCAATTTTTAAATGGTATATTAATTTATATATTTTTAATTATTTAATAATTTAAAATAAATGTTTTATTTTAAAATATAGAAAATTAAATCTATCAAATTATATAATTAAATAGTAAATCAGTTAATTGTAATATAATAAAATAAGAAATTAAATTTTATTGTAAAATATTTAATCTGTTTTATAATATAATTTTTTATTATTTATAAAATTTCTTTATAAATGACAAATAAAATATTTAAATTTAATTACTTTTTAATTATTTATATATAATAAATTTATAAAATTAATTTAATTGTGTATATTAATAAACTGATTAAATATTTAAATATTAAAAATACAATATTCAGATATTTAATTTACATTTAAAAATTATAAATTTTAATTAAAATATACTAAAAATATATATATAACTTTTATAAATATTCCTTATTTATAGATTTATAAAACTTATCTTAATAATGAAATTTTATTAATGATTTAATATATCTAATAAAATTTAAATTTTTAAAAAATTTATTAGGTTTATTGAATATTTAAAATTGTATAATATTTTATTAAAACAAATCTATGAATATTTTAAGGTATAATAAATTAAATATATTTATCATATTAAAATAATTTATGAATATTTTAAGATATGTAATAAATTTAATATATTAAATAACTTTATCAATTCTAGCGCATACTATTAAATTTAATAGATTAAAAATCTTTATTAATTATTTTAATATATCAAAATATAATTTAATCTATTTAAGAAAAATTTTATTTATTTACCATTATAAACTAAATATGTTTTTTATTATTTATTTTAATATATCAAACTATAATTTAAACTTTAATATATTTAAAATCTTTATTAATTCTTTTGAAAATTTAAAATTTCCTCACACAATAATCACATCTTATCCAAAAAACCCAATAACAAACATTTCAACTTAACACTATACATAACAAACACCCAAAACACTTCAAACTGCCACTCAACAAAAACTTTATCATAAAAAACATTACACTCATTAAAACAAAAAACAAGTACCCGATTAACAAAACAAATTCTCATCCCTTCAACACTAACATTTTGTGGACAACAAATACCTAACTTATTAAAATCATGAACAATATTATTTTTCTTTAAGAAAACTAAATAAACAAGTTCAAGTAAACTGTTTTTTTCGTTATCATTTTTGTATTTATATTTTAAATAAATGAAACTTAAAACAAATAAATCACAAATTTTGCATTTTAAAAAAAATGAGTTTGATTTTTTAGATAATTTACTGTATATTAAAAATAATGTAAGTTTGTCTAATTTGTTTTTTATGTTTTTTATGTATGTAAGTGTGAATGATTTAAAGTTTTGGGAAGTTATACGGAGTCTTCTACATGTACTGTTTATTTTAGATGAGTATGTTTTTATGTATGTTAGTTTTTGAGATAGAGTAAGGGTGTGGAAGTTTGGATATGTTTGCCAGGATTGGAGATATAGTAATAGTTTTCTTGTGTCTAAAATGAAATTTTTGTTTAATATTAAATTAGTTGTGTTATATTTATTTTGTATTTTATTGGATGAATGTTGAGAATTATTCGTAGATGAATTGGTGTTAATTAAATGTGTAGATTGATTGGTAGACGAATTGGTGTTAATTAAATGTGTAGATTGATTGGTGGATGAATTTGTGTTAGTATTGAATGTGTTATTATTTACATTGGTGATAGAAGATGAATTGAAGTAAGAAGTATCGAAGTTGGAATTAGGATTGTTACTAATGAATGTATTAACAGACTCTGTTAAATTAATTTTTTTTGTATTTTCATTTTTATTTTCATATTGTGTATTAGAAATATTATTTATTTTACAATTTTCTGTTATTTTATTACTATTTATTTTAATAATCTCACTTTTATTAACATTCTCACTTTTATCTCCATTAATTTTAATATTCTCATTTATATTGTCATCTATTTTAATATTCTCACTTATTTTAATATTCTCACTTTTATCTCCATTTATTTTAATATTCTCACTTTTATTACTTTCATTTATATTTTCATTTATTTTAATATTCTCATTTATGTCTCCATTTATTTTAATATTCTCACTCTTATTACTTTCACCTCCATTTTCACTCTTATCAACACAACTTTCATTTTCATTAAAACTATTAAAAACATACCAGCTCTATAAAAAAACTTTCTTCCTTTCTCATAAATACTCCAGTTACCATAAAAAGACCCCATATACCCTCTTAAACACTCAATCTCATCACCAACATAACACTCAGATTTTATGCAAACACGTATTAATTCAATAATATCAACATAACATAAATTAAAAACGGCATTAAATAATAAATTATATTTTTTATGTTTGTTATTATCAAGGATGTTTAGTATAGTTTGGTTGGATATTTTGATATATCGAATGTTATGTCATATATTTGGTTGTTGTTTGATGTTGTGTCGTATATATTTGATTTTATAAAGTGTTTTGTTGTATCTTTTTTTAGGTTGCAGGTGAATGGAGTTATTTTTGTTATTTGGTTTTGTGATGTGGGTTGGTTATTTGTGATTGGTTGGTTATTATAGATAAGTTGGTCATTATAGATATGTTGGTTATTATTTGTGATTGGTTGATATGAAGTGTACTGATGGTATGGAGAGTATGGTGTTTGAGGTGTAGTTATTTGATTTGAAGAAGGTAAGTTACAATTAGAAGTTTGTGGATTCTGAGAAGTAGATGGACAGTTTTGATTAAAGAATTCTGTATTCGATTCGTATGAAGATTGTGAATTAAGTTGAAATGATGTTGTTGGATTTGTTACATTAACCAAATTTAAATTTGCTAATTTAGATTCAACAAATAAATACAAAATATGTGGTTTGTACGGATCGCTGAAGTATGTGCAAATGTTATGTATTGGAGAAATTTCAAAATTTAGTTCATCTATCCATTTAGTTATATAATTTTTTATTGAATCGTTATCTAAAGATGTTTTTTCTTGTGAAATTAAAAACGGATTGTTATTTACAGTATTATTTAATTGATTTTCATTTATTAAAGAATTTAATAGACTGTTATTTAATGAATTATCGGTGAATGGATTATTTTTTGATATATTTCTATTTAATGAATTATTTTCTATACAATTATAAATTTCAATATTATCATAAAAGTAATCTGACTTAAGTTTAATGTTAGATAAAATTATAGGTTTTTCATTATTGGATATATTTGATTCGTATGAAAATTTTATTAGAAGTAATAAAAGTTTCATTTTAGGTTGGTTATTTATTTTATTTTTATTGTATCAAAAATGATTTATTAATTAAATTAAAATTGATTTATCGTTGATTGTAAAAAAATAATATTTGAAAACTGATTTATAAATTAATAAAATTATTCTTTTAGAGAAATCTACTGTTGATTTAAAAAATTTACTTTATATTGTAATAATATTTTTAAATTAAATAATGTATATAGAAATCTATAAATGATTAAGTATTTTATATAAAATAATATTTCTATAATTACTATTGATTAATCATTTGATATTATTTTTATTAAAAGAAATTTAAGTTGATTTAAATTATTTGATATGATTTTATATGATTTATATTTATAGAAATTTTTGTTGATTTATATAATTTAAATAAAATATTTCTTTATAGAAATCTACTGTTGATTAATTATTTAATATTATTTATATTCATAGAAATCTACTGTTGATTAATTATTTAATATTATTTATATTCATAGAAAATTTAGTTACTTTAAATTATTTAATATTATTTAGTTTTTTATAGAAATCTACAGTTGATTAATTATTTATATTCATAGAAAATTTAGTTGTTTTAATGTTTTTAATGTTATAAATTATTTATTTTTTTATATAAATATACTGTTGATTAATTATTTAATATTTTTTATATTCATAGAAATCTACTGTTGATTAAAATGTGAAAATACATTTTATAAAAAAATCAATTATTTATCATAGAATTTAAAATAATTAATTACAAAAAATAATAGTTTTTAAAAATTGACTAATATTAATAAACCTGATGTAATATTTTAAATAAAATAGTTTTATATATATAAAATTAAATACGATTATATAAAATTTATTAAAAAAAATTATTTGATCGACATTGATAAATTAAAAAAGTATTTAATTTTAATTAATGTTTTTCAATTAATATATTTTTTAATATTACGATCAATTTTTATATTTGATTTTATATGATCTTTAGTTTGCTTTTTTTATAATTTGTAATTATATCAAGATTTTTTATTCAATTTTTTTATATTTAATTTTATCTAAATTTTTTATGAACTTTTATTGTGATTTACTTTCAATTTTTTTTGTAATTATTTTTCTAATTTATTATATTTTTTATGATACTTGACATATCTTCTTTGTATTTTTATTTGTATATCAAAATATTTCTTTATTTTTAAATTATTTTTTAAATATTTTTTAAATATTTTTTATGATCTTTACTGTTCTTTTGATTAAATTTTTATTTGTATATCAAAATATTTCTTTATTTTAAAATTAATTTTTAAATATTTTTTATGATCTTTACTGTGCTTTTGATTAAATTTTTTATTTGTATATCAAAATATTTTTATTTTTAAGATTGATATTTGTTTTTATTTATTTATTAAGAATAATTTTTAATTCTATATACTTTTAATTAATGATATAATATTTAAAAGCAAAGAAATAAAATCTATTTTTATTAACATCACTTTAATATTTTTTTTAATAAAAATAATTTAATAATCTTTCAATAAAAAATAATTAAATTTATCTTTATTAATCAACTCAAATGTTTTTTTTATAAAAATTAATTGTTAAAATCTTTCTTAAAAAAAATTATTTATTTTTTAAACATTCTATTTTTATTTTCATATCTATTTAATTCAAACTTCATTAAATACAATTAAATTTAATCTAATTTTTTAAACACATCTTATTTAAAGTATATTCTTTATAAAATTCATCTATTAATTTACTTTTTAATTTGTTCATAAAATTTTTTTTATAGTTTGTAAATATCAATTTCAAAATATATTTTTATATTTATATTGTTTAAAAATAATTTTCGTTGTATTCTATTATTATTTTTAATCAAATTATATTTAGTTATTTTTTAAAATAATATTTTAGTTTTTAAAAATATAAAAATATTTTATTACTGAAATTTTATTGTATATTAAAATATTTAAAAACTATGCATATACTTTTTTCTATAATTAATTAAAAATTATAGATTTCAAGTCAAACACTGAAACTTAAACCAATATATACCTCATTAAACCAATATATAGTGCAATAAGCAATTTTATATTCTATATTTATAAACACAGTTAATATTTCTTTATCTTTACAAGTTATAATATTTATAAATGACTTAAGTTGTATAAAATGTTTTTAATGAAAAACTTTATACATATTTTAAAAAATAATAAAATATTTTAAACACTAATTTCTAATCATAAAGAGTTATAAGTAAATGTAAATTTGTATTTTATAGTAAACAAAATACATATTAAGAACAAGAGATTGTTTTGAAAGTAATTAAATACTTTTGTTTGAGTTTATATCAACTTTTGTTAATCTTTACAAAGTGATACATAATTATAAGAATCTATAATACCATAAATAAATATAATTTTTTTTAATTTTACTATATTTACTTTACAATATATATTTAAATTTATATTTATTGTACTTTTTAAATAAATATGACACTTATAAATAAAAATCAAACAATTTCAAATCCAAAAATTAGTTTACAAAAAATACTAAAATTATATATATTAAAACCCATGTCATTTTTCTCAAATTAACAAAATAATTAAAAATCCTTTTAATTAAATGTTGTTATAAAAAAATAAATAATATTTCTAAAAAAAATTAGTTCTTACTAAAATTATTAAACAAATATAAAAATGTTTGTATGACATTTTGAAAATAAAGTTAAAATTAAAAAACATAATATTTTAATTAAAATTATTAAATCGAATTTTATTTATATTTTTATTATAAAACAAATTATTAATAATTTTACAATTTCAAAATGACAATTTTCAAAAATTCAAATATCATGTTTTGATTTCAAAATTTAAATAAAGTTTTTTATATTTTACTTTATTTTAAAGATGTCATACAAATATTTCTACATTCGCTTAATAATTTTAATTAATTACTTTTTTTTCAACCTTACTTTTTTATCATAACATAAATAAAATTCGATTAAATAATTTTAATTAAAACATAATTTTTTTTATCTACCTTAAATTTTTGAATAAAACACTATACAAACATTTCATTAATGTTTTGTTAATCATTTATTTTTAATTAATTAATTTGACATTTTAAAGTAAATATATATAAAAAAAAGTTGTTTAGGGTTAAGAAAAAAGTGAATTGATTTTTTTGAAAATTTATAATTTTGTATACTTAGATGGATTTTTGTAAAACACGATTGGATAAAAGGAGTGATCTATAATATTGATAATAAGATTTTAGATTGTAAATTTATATAGTAATATGTGTTACAAAAAAATATGAATTTATAAAGATTAGATGAATGATATTGAGATTAATAATATTTAAGATGTGATTTGTTTACTACAAATTTTCATAGTAATATGTGTTACAAAAAAATATGAATTTATGTTATATGAACGATATTAAAATTTATAATATTTAAGTTGTGATTTGTTTACTACAAATTTATATAGCAAATGTGTATCATATGAAAAAATGATATTGTATAATAAAAAGGATTTTAATATTTATAGTAAGGTTAGTAGAAAATAAATTTATATATTAATTTGCATCATATTAAAAAAAATAGATATATAAAAGTACGATGTAAAGTTCTATTATAAATAATTTAAAATTTAATAAAAAAACAACCTTTTTAACAGAAATATTACTTAAAAAGAAATAATAATCTTTAAAAAGAAAAATAGATAACATAATGAGAGAATGTATACCAAAGAATATTTTTATAATGATCTTATAATGGAATATTAAAAAGAAAGTATACCACAAGAACGTTTTTTACAATGAACCTATATAAAATACGAACTTATATTGGAATATTACAATACATTCTTAAAATTCAATCTATTAAAAACATTCCAATTGAAGATAAATGAAAATAATAGATATTATAACTTTATATAATAAAATATATAAATAAAATACACAATTGTATTATTGTACTTAAATGTATAAAATCAATGGATTATACATAAAGCATATACTTAAATAGTAGTAGAACATATTTATAATAGTATATATATAAATTATATTATTTATAATATAGAAACTATATTTAATAAATAAGTTATTCTATTTATAGTAATAAATTTATAAATTTAAAATACATGAATATTACTTTTCTTAATTTATAGTATGTTATTGTAACATATTATAAATAAAAGGCCTGTAAATATAAATTGTACTTTTTGTAAATAATGTATTCTATTTTTAAATAGACATTATAGTTTAATAAATAAACAATACTGTTTGTATATTATAATCATATATACCACGTAACAATTTAAATATATATTGTGAAATATTATAGTATATTGCACCAATATATTATACTATTTTCAATATATACTTAAATTATTTTGTGTAACATTTATCATTTAGATAAAATTATTAATAGCGTAATAGACTAGACCAAATGTACTAGTTATATCAGGTTATTATATTATAGATAATTGATCTATTAGGTAATGATATTATAAAACATTTGTAATGTGTTTATAAGTTTTTCAAATAATAATCTATGTTTCATCTAGGTTATTAAATTTTTTATTTTATTTACAATAAAATCTACATTAGAAGTAATTTGTATATATGCTAAAACTTTACACAGTAAAAAAATTACTAGTTTGTAGTAACTAATTCTGGTACAGGTATTCTTGTAATATTCATATTTTTTATATTTCATTTATATAACCTATAAATTTAATCTATTGATATAGATTACAAAATATGGCTATTTATATTTCTCAAGACACATATTTTTAATATTTCATTTATATGACCTATAAATTAAATCTATTGATATTATTTACAAAATATGACTAATTATATTTCTTAAGATTTTATCTTAAAAAATCTAATATATTCATATTTTTAGATAACATTGTTAATCTATCTATAACTATTATAATACTCTTTCTATTACATTTTATTTAATATAATTACCTATATTTAATAATGTATTTATCCTACATTCTTATCTATCTAATGTTAGTTATTCACTTAAGATTTCTATAATTTTTATGTAACATTAATTTTTACATATCATTTATAAATTTTATTTACTTGATCTACAAATATATTTCATATATGATTCATCTATTTTAATATAGAATTTCCAAACCACATTGTATCCTTTTAGGGGTTTAAATTGAATTTAGCTATTTATATACAAAAATATATAAATTAATTTTTTTATATATTTTTTTAATAAATTTAAAATAATTTAAACTCTATTCATTAAATATTTTTTTATTTAATGTAGTTTTAAATTGTTTAAATGTATATCTTAAATATATTTATTATATACAAATAAATAATTCTTCTTTTAATATTCATCTATAAAAAATATTATTATAATTTTTGACATTTTAATTAATTTATTGAGTAAATGAATAATTTATAAAAAAGTTTTACTTTTTTATTATTTTATGTTTTATGTATCTTTAATTTTTTAGTTTTAATTTAGTTTTTAAATTAATAGCTAAATAAAAAATGTTGAGTTCTTCTTTTTAACAAAACTATATTTTGTAGTTTTTTGAAAAAAATGTTTTGTGTTTATATTTCTAAATAAAAATAAATTAAATTTTAATAAAAATTATAATTTGTTTTATAAAAAGTTTATCGCACTTTATTTGATAATTGTTGTTTTGATTAATATTTATAAAAGTTTAATTAAGGAGTTTATGTGAATTTTTAATTTTTTTTCATATTAAAATGCAAATTGTAAATAAAAATTGATTTTAAAAAACTCAAATTTTTTGTATATTAAAATGTAATTTAGATATTTTATTTTTATTTGTATTAAAATTATTTTATTTTTTTTAATTATATAATTTTAAAGTAAAATTTATAATTTTTGTTGTTTAAAAAATAAAAATATTTATTTTAAAAAAATTAACAGTAAAATTTATAAATTTTATAATTATTTGTTATAAATAAATTTTTTTTAAAAATATTTTTTAAAATGCAATTTATAGATATCATTTATAAATTGTAAGTAAGTTTGTGTATATAATTTTAAATACATTATAATTTTTATGTTTTAAACATTTATTATGCTATGCATATATCATATCAAAAACAATTTTATATTAAATTCTATTGAAATTATGTGACATGCAAAATTAAAAATAGATTATTTTATATAAAAGATTGACATGTTAAAAATAATTTGTTATTTTAAAATATGTTCTAAGTGATTTTACTGTATTTCTAAAAATTTTATTTTTTTAAATAATTCTTTACATTAAAAGGTTTTTTCCCTTTTTTTAGTAAAATGTTGAATTAAATTTTCTATAAAAGTTTTATAAAAAAGTTTAGTAAAATAAAATATATTAATTTGTATTATACAAAATAACACATTCATTATTATATATTTAAAATTTAAGTGAAAATATTTTCTATGAATATTTTTTTAACTAAAGGAATACTATATCTGTTAATTTTTAACATATTTTAAAAAAATAAATTATTTAAAAAATGTACTAAATATAAAAAAAACTTAAATTTCATCAGAGACATTTGCAAACTTTTTTTTATATTTATATATAATTTTTTTAGTAAACGTTCTGTTAAGAAACTTATAACTAATGTACATATATATATTAATATTATAAATTTTCTATGATGTTAGCATGTTTATATTAAAAAAATAAAATTTAATATTCAATATTTGATTTTATAATAAAATAAGTATTTATGTAAATTTTCAAATTATTAAAATTGAAAAGATTTTAAAAATGAAAATACTTTTAAATAATTTTTTATAAGATATTTTTAAGCATTATTTAATGACATTTACATTAATATATAATATTTATAATTTAAAAAATGATATGTTGTCTAAAATAAATGGATTTAAACATAATTCAATTAAATTTGACCTTTCAATTAATAATTGTTTATTAAAATTAATATTCTGACCATATTTGTCATTATATTGTAAGGCTTAAATAATATATATATTTTAATTTATAAATTTTTTAATTTAAATATCGTTTTATAAATTTCGTTTATATAGAAGTTAAGAAATTTTGATATTATAAAGTATAATTTTTATGTTTTGAAGTAGCAAATAAAAATATAATATTTTAAAATTATATATAATGTACTGAATATAATTAAAAATGATAAAGAATGTATTAAATAGTCCGAAATTTGTTATAAATATCAACAATGATTAATAAATTAGCATATATTTTTGCATATAAATTTTATTTATAATGAATAAATAGCGCAAAATAATGAATAATTGTAACAGAATAAATAAATAATTTAGATTTAAAATATTTTATATAATATATATAAATATAACTATATCCAAGATTATATATTTATTGACAATCTTCAACAAGTAGAGATAGAAAAATTAAGAAAATACGATCTGTTGGCTAATAAGCTAGGTTTAATACACGAGTGTAAAACAAGAATAATTCCATATGTGCTAATATGAGATGATATAGTCAAAAAATATCACGCAAAATACAGAAAGAGTTAGAAATCTCAAACCGAATCAAAGCATACATACAATCAGTGACTTCTAAGAACTCTATATAGTGCGTGTTGATGGAGTACAGAACAAGAAGGAACGAAATATTAGAGGAGAGCGAGAGGAACGAAAACGTACATCTAAGTGAACTCGTTTGATATGGAAGCGAAAATTAATAAAATAATGAAATTAACCCTTAAATAAAAAGTTTTTGAAATTCAAGATTATATATAAACTCTGAATATAAATATAAATTACACAAAATTGATATAAATAGAAACATTATTATATTTTTATAGATTAAATTTCAATAATATTTTATTAAAATGTTTATCTATCTGTTAATAATATTTTTAAAATAAACATATTTTAATAAATTTATAAGTATTTAATTTTTAAAAAAATTAAAATTAGTTAAAAAAAAATACTCAAAAATTATATAAATTGAAATGTTATTAGATATTAAAATATTTGTATACTATAAACAGAATTTTATTTTTACCTTTTAAAATTTTCCAAGTAATTTCAATTTATTTTGTTTTGAAAACGATATTTTTTAAAATAGTTTTAACTTAATTTTTTACTTTATTTAATAATTATTGAATAAAATATTTCGATAATCTTTATTTATACATTATTTTCTAATTAATATCTTAACATTCTTCAATCAATGTTTTTATATATAATTTTATCAATTTTTATATGCTTTTTTTTATAATATTTATTATAAAGTATTAACTTCATTTTTATTTAATCTTTATCTTCAAAAATACTATCTTGACATTCTTTGATCAATCTTTATATACACACTCATTTCAAAATAATATCTTACCATTTTTTATTTTTCTATAAATTATAAACCCCAAATGACAGAAGATATTCAAACAAAAGAAGGATATACAGCTGTTGCACATATAAAAGCAACAAAAAACAATACAATTATCCATGTAACAGATTTAACTGGTTCAGAAACTATTTGCAGAATATCAGGTGGTATGAGAGTTAAATCAAAAAGAGATGAAGGATCCCCATATGCAGCTATGATAGCTGCTCAAGATGTTGCTGCCAAGGTTCTTGCACGTGGTGTTAAAACTATACATGTAATGTTACGTGGTGCTGGTGGTGTTAAACCTATGGCACTTGGTGCTGGTGCTCAAGTGGCTGTTAGAAGTCTAATTAGAAGTGGACTAAAACTAGGTAGAGTTGAAGATGTTACGCCTGTTGCTACTGATTGTGTTAGAAAGAAAGGAGGACATAGAGGAAGAAGAGTTTAATTAAAGTAAGTTTTTATATTTAAATGGTTGTAGTAGTATGATTTTTTTTGTTATAATATGATGATAAAAAATATTTATAAATATCTTTATGTTTCAGTTATTTTCATATATATTTATGTTGTAAGTATTCATTCTATTTTAATAACATTTGTTTTTATTTATTATTCAATCTATTTTATTATTTTATTTTTACTGGAAATTTTCTACATTGTCTATATGCTGTTTTTATTATAACTCGTAAAATATTTCAATTACATCAAATCTTTCTATTAAAACAAAAATCTAACAAATCATATCCATTTTTTTAAAATAAAAACTACTCAACTTTTTATAAGACACCCTTCTTTAAATCTATGAATAACACAACATATCTCTTAAAAATATTCTCTTATTACAAATCAGTAGGTTTACAAATTTACATAACAAAAAAACTTTTATATCAAGACAACAGTAAACATATAGTATGCCACAATTGTGAACATATGTTTATTCCTAATTTGAATTGTAAGACTAGTTATAGTGATAGTATTTACAAGTTGGAATGTTTATCATGTGAGTATATTTTTATTAAAGAAATACGAATTAGCAAAGAGAATTTATTTGCAGAGTTGATTTCCATTGGTTAATGAAAAACATATAATTTGAATTTTATGATGATTGTGTTTTTAGAACGAATATTTTAAGAATTTTTACAGAATTTGTTTGAAAATGTTTAAATTAGTTACAGAATGTATTAAAAATTGTATAAATTATTTTAGATTGTATTTTATAAATGAAATTAATTAGAAAAAAAATTCAAAATCATATTAATAATAAATTGAAAAAAAAAGTTTATAAAATAATTTATAATTTTTTAATAAACTTCTTTTTGAAATAAAATAAATGAATTGTAAATTTTGATTTTTTAAAATTTTATAAAGTGTTTTAAAATTCATTACAAAAGTATATAAAAATAAACTTGACAATGATTTTTTTAGAATAATCACATAACAAAAATATTTATCAATATAAATCTATATACAAATTTTTATTTTTTAGAATAATTCAAATAAAGTGAGATTTTTCAAATGAACTTTTTCAAAAAAAGAAATTTTATTAAAGATGATTTTTTTTAATTTTATTTAAATGAAGTTATAACAAATAAAAATATTTTCTAGATTTTAATTAATTTTATAAATTCACAAATAAATTTCAATATGTTTCTAAATTTACATTAATAAAAATTTTATTTTATATTCATCACTATTTAAAATATTTTCAAGAAATTAAAATTTTATTTATTTGATCACAATTCAGAAGTAAATTCCACAGACTCATCAGACGTCTCATATCCACTATCATAATACTCGGATGATTCTGAATATCCAAACAATAATCCGTTTTCTTTATTAAAAAATCTATGTTGTAATAATTCGTCTGTAGTGGGTCTCTTATGTCTATTTAATTGCATACAAGCTTTAATTAAATCTTTAAGTTCTTCAGAAATATCTGAAGGATATTTTATTTTATAATCTCCTACAATAAATCTATCGTATAATTCTTTATGTCTCTTATTATCTTTTGTATAAAATGGAGTTTGTCCCATTCTAAGAAAAAGTAAAATTGCTCCTACGCACCAGATATCTCCTTTTTTACCGTGTATGTTTCTAAGTACATTTTCAGGAGGTTTGTATGGAAATGTCCCATAATTTTTACTAGGAATTTGGACTTCGTCTTTTATTTCTCTAGAATATCCCATATCAATAATTTTATAATTAATTTTATCATCTATTCTAAATCCCATAATATTGCTTATTTTAAGATCTAAATGTGCTATGTCATTCATGTGTAAATAATTCAATCCTTTTAATAAATCAAATGCAACATTCCTAATTTTATCTTCATCTTGACTAATACTACTTTGATCTAACTTAACAGGAAGGTATTCCATATATAACCATAAAATAGTTTGTGTCTCTTTATTTTTATCTTTATAAGTCCGTATCTCTGATCTGTAACTTTTCACAACATTTTCATGATTCATTTTAAGTGCTATTTTATCTTCATAAATAGGAGCTTTCTTATTAATAATAATCCTTTTCAAAACAGTATCTGTTTCTGTATTATAAAAAACAGCTGTATTTAAAGTCATTTTTAATGGTCGTATAGGTAAATTAGATTTAATATTACTAAAATGTTTATTTTGTTCGTACCGAGTTTTTAATTCCAAACATTCATCCACTTTGTGGTTAATAAAATTATAAATTTCATCTTCCATGGGCGTAATTGATTTCGAAAAATTTATAAATTTAAATGTAAACAAAAATATAATTAATATTGATATTATTAGTGGTATGACTTGTTTGGCTCTTTTTGTTATGAATAAATATGTATCGTATTTTAGTTTTACAAGTTTATGCATCGATTTTTGATTTAACATAATTTGTTTAGAGGGAAACATATTTTTTATTTTTTATAAGTGTGATTTTTTTTATTTTGATAAATTATTATTTTATTTTGAAAGCTTTAAAAGTGATAAAAGCAAAAGATGAAGATATTTTTTAGAGATAAGTAAAATTTTTATATTATTTAAAATTTTGTAGATTTAATTTGTGAAATTTAAATAAATTATGTAGTAAATTTAAAAATAGAAAAAATGAAAGTTAATTGAATTTATAAATAAATTTATTTTATATAAATTTTATAAAATTATTTAAAAATTTAATAAAAAAATTTATGAATGATTATATTTTGTAGATTTAATTTGTAAGATTTATAAAAAATGATATTTTGAATTAAATGTTTTAAAATAAGATTTTTTAATAGAATTGTATATTTTTATTAAAATTTATATTGTAACTAAATTGTATTGAAATAAGATTTTTTAATAGAATTGTATATTTTTATTAATATTTATATTGTAACTAAATTGGTTTAAAATAAGATTATTACAAAAAATTGTATATTTTTATTAAATATATATATTGTAAAATTTATAAAAAAGATACTGTAAATTTTTGTTAAAAATAATATATTTTAATAAACTCAAATATTTAAAAGTATTAGAATTTTTTTAATGAAATTTATAAAGTCAAATATTTTAATTTATTTAAATATTTGTATTTTTGACTTTAATTAATATTGAAAATGACCTATATTAGAAAGACTTACTTAAAAAACTACTTTTAGATTTGCTTTAACAAATTCTTGCATTAACATATAATTATCAACGTTACACTTTTAATTAATCTTTCTTAAAATTAAATTTCCTTTATTAATATAAATTAAAAGAAATAACATTTTAAATTGCATTTTTGTCTAAAATTTAAAATGTTAATTAAAAAAATCTAAAAATGTAATTAATTGAATTTGTTTTCTGTAAAAAAAGAAATTTCTTAAATTGTCCTATAATATTAATTTTTAATATTGTATTTAAATATTTTGATTGATTAAAGATGATTAAATAATGAAATAAAATAAAATAAATTTTACTTTTGAAATTTATATATAAAAATATATTAATGTAAAAATAGATTTATTTGTAAATTTTTATAAAATAAATTAATATTCAAATTTACGTTAAAGGAAGTTAAAATACAAATACATTGTTAAAAACCTTTCTTTAAATTCTTCTATTTATTTAAAATTTTTACAAAATAACATTTTATTAGATTTATTATATGTCTTCATTTGTATTTGTCATTATTGAAATTTAATAGATAAAATTATTTTGCTAAATTTATCTTTAAAGTTAATCATTAAATTTATATAAAATTTGTTTATTTTTATCTAAATATTATAATTCGATATTTTTAAATTATATTACAATTGTATATAAATTTTATATAAATATTTTAACTTATAATACATAATAAAAATTAGAAAAATTAAAATATTTTACTTTCCTTTATTATAAAAAATATTATTTAAATATGTATTATGTTTTAATTTTTATATATACATAAATATTTAAATAGTTTTTATTATTATCATAAATTTTAAATTTAGTATATGTAAAATAATAATATATTTTAATGAATATTTGTAAAATAATAGATTTTTTTAATTGTTTTTAAATATTTAATTTTTTATATGTATAATACTATACTAGATTAAAATAAATTTCATCTGTTGTACATAAACTCATCTGCTAATTTTGCGAATAATTTAACTTTTAAAAAACGTCTGATATTATTTTAGTGTATTTATAAACGTTTTTGCATTTTAAAATAAAATTTTTATAATGTTATAAAAAACATATGCATGTAATAAAGATTATAATATTTTATATACTTATTATAATAATTACGGCCATATCTACTGTAAAGCACTGGAACTCGTCAGATCTCCGAAGTTAAGCCAGTAAGAGCCTTGTTAGTACTAAGATGGGAGACCGCTTGGAAAAGCAGGGTGCTGTAATTTTTGAAAAATTTTATATGTATTTTTTATTTATAAAATATTCACTGTATAATAAAAATTATCAATATCAAATCAATATTAAAATAAAGCTTGTATAATAGAATTATTGGTTATATTATTTAAAATTTTTATTTTTTATTAAAATACCTTTTTAACATAATCTTCTTATGACATCTTGTTTTTATTAATTTATATTTCATATTCTCATCATTTTTGTTTTTCATAAACAAAATTTAAATATTTTTTCTATCTCACTTAAAAATATTTAATAGTTTATTCTTTTTATATTCTTTTCCACTGTCAAAATTATTTATTAAAATTATAATCTTACACAAATATAAAATGCTTTCAAAATCAAAGTAAATAATTGAGCACTTTAATGTAATTTAAGTTGTATTTATCATACTTTTATCACTACCTAAACATTTATTATAATTTTTTTAACAAGAAAATCAAAAGAGTAAATTTTTCATTTAACAAGAGTGATAATAATTTGTTTTAACATTATATTTTCTATTATGTTTTTAAATTTTTCATTTATTATAATAACAAACTTTCAACGTTTAGTAAAATTTTCTTTTTTTTCATTCAAATTTTATAAAAAATTTCCATTACGTTTAATAAATTTTATTAATCTTTTAATACATTATTTTATATAAAAAAAGATTTATACATTAGTTTTATGTTTATATTAACTAAATTCAAAACTAAATATTTGGTCAAATTTAAAAACATATGATATAATATTTTTTCTTTATTAAAGATTTAAATAAAATAATGAAATATAAAATCTACACAATATCTTATTAAAAATACATATTATTTTTAAAGACAGTATTTATATAATTAATTAATTATGTACATTTAAACTGTGTTTTTAAAATTTAAACATTTAAATTTTTTTAACTAAAAGTTTAAAAATATATTTTTCATTAAAACTTTAAGATTTATATCTCTTCTAATATTATAAACATATGTTTTCTTATATTTCATTATATTTATACGAATGATATCTTTCAATGTCTCAAAAATATGTATATTCTTTGATTTTTTTAAAATTAAATTACATTTTTTTAAGTTATTTAAACTTAAATTTTTTTTTCAAATTTAATACTGTTTAACACTCATATCATTTTCTTCTATAAGTATATTGTCAAATATTGACTTAAAATAAAACCTATTAAAATTTTAAGCTAAAGTTAAATAAAATTTTTACTATCAATATGGTATGTTATCTGTGTATATATAATATTCTTGTTTTATAAATTATTTATAAATATTTTTTATTATAATCATAATATAGACGTCTTCTGTATTTCAAAAATATACTGTGATAACCTATTACTGCTTTTTTAATATTAAATTTGTTTATTTTTTTATCAATTAATTTCGATTTTCTAGAACAATAAAAATATAAAAGAAAGAATCCTAAAATCATAAGAAGTAACGACATAATCTATTATCTAAGTTTAATATAACTTGTATTGGATATTGAGAGTTAAATTTCTTCTTCTATCAAAACGAGATATATCGTTGACATGGTCTCATCGGACCATCTATTGGCATTAGCTGGAGCTTCAAATTCTTCATTTGAGCAGTAAGTTTAAATGTTTTTTATTTTGAGTAATCTTACTTTTGTTGTGATTTAGGTTTCTTTATATTTTTTTAATTTGTAATATACTTTGTTTATGTTCTTACTTACGTCTTTGTCTTTTGACATAGTCCTATTTATAAATGGGTCTCTCCTAATTGAAATTTTTGTGGAAACCCGTTCTGGTATCAGTCTTGAAGATATATATCTTCTTAGTAAGAACTGTACCCACTGTATATTACTCGGAGATATAAGTCCGGAACTTAAATAGTTCTCAATTATGGACTTTGCCCGAATACATGGTTTAATAGGTTTTTAAATTAAGTCTTCTATTAATATTGTATTTTATGTTGATAGTTATTGTTCGATATTTTTATCAAGGTATTTTCTTTATTTAAGTTTATACTTAAGAATTGAAACCTAAAAGACAATAAATATTTAATTTGATTAATAAATATTACAAGAAAACAAATAAGAAAATTAATATGGTAAAACTTTAAACATCACGCATTAACATTTTATATTTTTACATTTGTGTTTTTATTGTGTTTTTTTATAATTTGTTTTCCTTGTATCGTTATTCCCTATATCACAATGGAATTTTTTTGATATTTTTATATTTCTAGAAAATCGAAATTAATAATTTTATTGATAAATGAGTAAAATAAATCAAAAAATTTGTTAATTACTTACCACAAAAACGCTCTTAATGATATTTTTAATAAATTTTTTTAGTAATATACAATATGATGTATTTTTATGCTTGTTTTAAATCATTCTCTTATAAATAATTTTCTTCAATTAAAAAAAATTATAAACTAATTCGATTTTCTCAATTGATTATATGTTAATAATAAAGAAGGTTTTAGTATAATACTTTTCATTTATATTATTTTTTATTAAAATACTATGAAATCATTCTTTACTCAGTAAAATAAATTAAAAAACAAGAAAATGATAAATAATTTTCTCAAAAAACATTCTTTTTATTTATTAAAGATTATTCTTTATTTCGATTATATCCGAATGTGATATTACTTAATATTTTTTTTAGAAAATTTTATTTATTTGAAAAGAATTAAATTTGTTATTATATACTGAAGATTTTCATGTATGTAGAACGAAATCATTATATTATAAATTCTCACATGTCATCAGTTTGCTACCATATTTCTATAAACACATTTATTATAATTAAAAATTACTTAATACTTGTAATTTCTTGTTATTGTATAGTTTTTGATAAAAATAATTAATTTTATTAATTATCTTAATATATTATTTTGTTATAAATTTTTATAATTAAAAAATACGTCATAAACAAACCTTTTTCATATCATTTTTGAAATTCTTAAGGTATCAGATTATTCTTTTTGAAAAAGCATAATTTTATTTTATTTTTAATTATAAATAAAAATATACTTTTTATTATTAAAAATTTTTAATATAATGCACAGTATGCAGTTTTAATTTTTAACAATAAGTTAATATCTATCATTCTTCATATATACGATGTTTTTTTTGTTATCTTGTATGTGAAATATTTAAATAATATTTTTGATAAATTTTATAAATTTATATTTATATTTTATCTTCAAATTTATAACATAACATTTTTTTCATTAAAATTATATTTATCTTGTTTATTTTTATTTGTCTAATTATTTATTAAAAATATTTAAATAAAATGTTAGATGTTTTGTTGTTGTATATATATGCTACATATAATTAAAAAAAATTTAAAATTAAGAAATATAGAAATGAATATTATCATTAACACTTAAATACCATAACAAAATTAAAATATTACATAAATAACATAGTTAATTGATTTATTTAATTCGGAATAGATAATAGTAATATTTTTTTTACAAACAACTATAAAAAAGTTTTACATTTTCGCCATAATAATGTACAAATTTATTTTAACTTTATTTATATATACAATTAATTTTTTAATGAATAAATAAACTTTATATTTTATGTATGTGTATATTAAGTTTATAAATTAAGCTAAAAAAAGTGTTAACATGTAAAAGTAAGATTGTAAAAATAATTTGTAAAATCATTTTTAAAATATTACTTAAATATATATTTGATTTATTATTTATTTACTTGACCTGATATTCATGTATTTTTTACGGTTGATTTTAAAAATTAAATCAAATATTTAACCTTGTTATTTTCTCTAAAAAATATATTTATAATGTTATGTTTGTTTCAAAAAATATGCATTTAATTTTTTGTAAAATAGAATAATGAAGATATAATTAATCTATGTGTAAAATTTTTTGTTAGAAACTTAAAATATAAAAATTTTCAATAATGAACTTTATCTTTACATTGTATGTTTATGTTATAGTATTTATTATGTATAATTATTTATTCTTTTTTCATTAAGTTGTAGTAGTTAGTCCTTATTTATAGTTTATATTTTATAAAAAGTAAAATTTATTAAGTCTTAAATACATTGTTAGATAAAATACGGAGAAATAATAATTGAATAACGTCGCAATTATATGGTATATTATTTTTAAATGCATTAATTTGTCATGTAATTTATTATTAAAAAATGGTTTTAAGTAAAGTTTAATGTTCTTTATTAAATTGTTCAAAATATTTAATTTTTATTCAGATTTATATTCAGCAAATTTGTATAAAATATAATATTTCGATTCATATGATTATAAAATATTTTAATGACTTTTTGTTAAATTTTTGAGAATATTATTTTATTATACAGTGTAAAGCTTTTTTTTAAAATTGATTTATCTTGTTTACAATATTAAATATTTACAGTATATTAAAAAAATGAGAATAACATTAAAATTATTATTTTGGATTTAAATAAAGATCTACCAATAAAAAAAATTTTAAAGAAAATTAATTGTTTTATGTATAAAGTTATTTTGCTATTGTACAATATAACAAGTTTTCATAAAAATTTATCTAAAATGATATTTAATCACTTAAAAATAGAAATTTTATTTATATTTTTAAAAATTATTTTTAATTTTGAATGTATATATTTTATTTCAATTATAAAAAATTATTTTTTAGAAATTGCCTTGTATTTTTCTAAAATAAATTTTTACAACCCATGTTGTGAGATATGTATCACTAAAAAGTTTTTTGAGTCTATTTCACAACATATTTTTTTTTCATTTAATTGCATAAAATATAAATACATTGTTAAAATTAAGTATTTATAAATTAATTAAATGCGATTTAAATCAATTTACATACCGTTAAAAAAACTATTAAAAGTTTTTTTTCTTTTTTAATTTATTATCATTATAATGTATTTAAATATATAATAGTTTAATAAGTTATATTTATCGTTTCATTCTTTGATTTTATCAGTTTCCACTTCAGCTCGGTCAATTTTGAGAGCCTCACAATTTATGTTCACTGAAGACTTTATTACAGGTACATAATTTACTTCCATAATTTTTATCTCTTTTTCTTTTTCCGATGCTTCATTAATATACACAGATCGTACTAGAATCTCTAATATTGTCTAATCTTCACCAACATCCATCTGGTAATAGTTTCGTCTTCGGTCTAATGAAATGAACTCTAAGGTCTTTAAAAGTACTATAGAATGAATGTATGCTTCAAGAAAAGGTTTGATTTTAATCTCTCTGATGTACTTCTTGTGATATTTAGTTACTACACATCCTGATGTTATTACATAGGGAAATATCTATGTTTGAGCTTTATGGATTGCACCTAGCACATTAGCAAGGAGAGATTGTATTTTCATAGTTTTTCATTCTCGACGATTGAAGAACGATCGAGATTAGTTATTCCAACTTCAACTATAAGAATTTCCTTCCTCTTCTTGTCAAAAACAAGGATATCAGGCTTATTATGACTAACCTTAATATCCATACCTATTCTGGTATCTATGCTTAATTCTGCCAAATTATTCTCCATGATTTCCTAAACAGAATGGGTTCGGATTTTTTAGGTCTTTTTAAAGTCATATTTCTTGCATAGTAAGAGATGTGGACACCTTACTATTTCATTGTGTCTTCTCATGTAGTCATGACCTAACATTCAATCGCACTTGGTAGCTAGGTAGTCAACAGCTTTCTTATGAATCCACAGTGAGGACATCATCCCTCATGTCCACAGAATATATTCCTATACTGTAGGAAGCTATACACTGCTTCAGATCTAGCCTGATTGTTCCTCTTTACCGCCATGTAGAAGATCCCTCGATGCTTACTTGTTCGTGGTCCCTTGCTTTGTATAACTTTCCGTGATTGGTTCGTGTTTTAATCTCGTTATATAGCTTGTTTATTTGAGCTTCCACAAGCGAATTTGAAGAATTCATTCCTTCCAGGACATACCTCACATTCAGATATCCTATAATAAGTGAAAGATAAGATGACATCTCCTCTTCTGTTTTATGTATTGGCACAACCCAAAGCTCTATTACTAGATTTATATAATTACTAAAGCATGTTAAGAAGCATTGACTCGCTTCTTAATTCAATACTAGTAAGACTTCTTCCCATTTCTGTTCTCAAAAAAATAACCTTTATTTACAGGCTGGTTGTAGATGTATCTGGTGTTTAATCAACACCTGTCTGATATCAAAGTCAAGACTTTTGAAATCTTCATGCTAGTGTTTTAAAAGGCTAATTAGGTAATTAATGACCGATATAACATGTTCATTAATGGCTCGAATTATATTCTTGCCATTTTACTTTGTACTGCATAGTCTTTCTACACGTGCCAAGATCTCTGTCTTCACCTTTGCAAAGGTCACTTTTTTGATTGTACTGGTGGCGTCTTACGTAATTCCCAAATACTTATATCCTTTATAGATTTCCGGCACTAATGCATCATCGCTACAACCCATACAGTTGGTGGCAGATTTATCTTTGTTCATCTAAAGTTTAACACATCTGAAGAAATTTTTAAATTCTTCTTTCATCAGCTTAAAGACAACATCAATTCAGCCAGGATTTTCAAGTCGTCAATAAAAAGAAGATGATTTGTTACAAGTATTTAAATAAATTATTATTTTTTATAATGATTTGTAAAAAATACAATACTAATTTATTTTAAACAGTATTATTAGTCTTTTATATTTAATTAAATTTAATAAATTGATATATTATATATTTGTTTTATTGTCATTAATAATCAAAATCATAAATTCTTTTAGCTCCAAATACTTGTTTTTTAATATTTAAATCCTTTTATTGTTTTAACAAGATAATTACAAAATATTTTTATAATGTAATTTATTGGGTTATAATATTCATCTGATTTATTTTTGTTTAATTGACATTAATATTTTTACTATTGAGATTTACTATTTGTTCCTCACCATGTTCTTCTTTACTCTATTCATTGAGAGACATTTTGTTTTCAATGCGTTTTGGTTTCGCCTCCTCAATAATATTACCTTCATATGGTTTTCGTATTAATAGTTTCTCCACTGCATCTCCTATCTCATCCTCTCAAGCTTCACTCCAATCGTGTCCTTGTCTTCGCTCTAGAGAGATAGACTCTAAAGTTTTCTTTAGAACTAATACTGTATATATGCCTAGAGGTTTGGTTGGATTTCGAGCTCTTTAATATGTCTTTTGTGGTATTTAGTCACCACACCGTCCCATGTCATCACATATGGTACTATCCTTGTCTTACACTTATGTATTATATCAAGTTCATTTGCAAGTAGGTCATATTTCCTAAGTTTTTCATTTTCGACTAATGAAAGTCGATCCTGATTGGTTATTCCAACCTCTACTATAAGAATTTCCCTCTCTTTTGTCTATTACCATGATATCGGGCTTATTATGGCTGACTTTAATGTCAGTAACCAATCGAGTATCAACTCGGATCTCCGCCTGATCATTCTCCATAACCTCTTGTACTGAATGGCTTCTGATCTTATTGGTTTTTTAAATCCATATTTTCTACATAGTAAAGATGTATACACCTAACCACCTCGTTATGTATTTCAAAATATTAAAAACAATTAAATATATTTAAATTAATCATATTTTGATAGTACATATAAATTTATAATATATAATATACAGTTCAAAAAAATACTTTTATATTCATTTTACTTGTAAATTTACGTTCAAATATTTTTTATAATTTGTTTAAAACTTGTAAATATTTAATTTAACTTTTTTGAAAAATATTCGATGAATATTTAATTCATGCTAAATAATAGTGTTTATTTTACAAATAATATCTTTTTAATCATTTTTCTCTTTAACTTGTTTTATAAAAATTTATTTTTCTACTAAAATAATTTAATATATGTAGTATTTATTGAGATATTATCAGTTTGATTAAGATTTTTTTTATCATTAATATTGACTTAGAAACTTATATTAAAATTTTAATATATTTTTTGAGCTTTATTAAATAAATATTAAAAAATAGGTTCATAATTTAGTAAAATACAATTTGCAATATTATGTTATTTTAAAATTATAAAAATTATGATCACTTTTTTATTAACGTTCAAGACTAATATCAAATAATTAACAATTACAAAATAACTAAATTAATATGATAACAACATTAATTTTGATGCTTGAAATTATGTCAAATATATTTTTTTGCATCTTTAATTTTTAAAATTAATGATTAAAATTTTATTAAAGGTATTATTGTCTATTGTAGTTATGTTTCACTTTTGGCAATATTAATATAGAATAACATTGGTTGGTATTTTAATTTTTAATTTCTTTGTTATTAACCTCCTATTCTTTCTCTGTAATAATAACCTAAACGTGAAAAAAAAGTTGGGTACTATAGGGTTATATCTAGCATTCTGGATTATCCATATGCCTGTGTATGGTTATATATTAAATTGTTTTTTATATGCTTATGAAAGTTTGTTGTACCACCTTTCAATGTTATAAAATATGGCATTATTTTTTTGTATTTATGCACAACCTCAAGTGACAAACCAGTGTGTCTTATTAATGTTTATACCAAGTCGCAACAGCTCATAGATTGTAGAAATTTATTATTCCCAAACCAAAAATTAATATTACTCTTTTTCTTTTAATAGGCACATCAAGCTTATTGTGCTTTATTTTTCTCATGTATACATAGAACTTTATTGTTGCTTAAGTGGTATTCAACTATGATATAACTGAATAATTTATACTTGTTCATATCATTCGTATAATTTGTGTCTTTCTATACTGTATAAATTTTTATCACAAATCTTAATTATATTTATTTTTTCATATAATACAATCGTTTATATAAAATTAATTAAAAAACAATTAAGATATTTTATATAATAATTTGAATAACCGTTAGTGTTCATGTGTAACTATAAATATTTTGATTTACCAATGTTATTATTAAGGCAATACAATAGATATATACACTATAAAACTTTTTTTTAGCTGTTTGATAACATTCTATCACATTGTGTAGTTAT
>KE647306.1:18346-28946 GCA_000447185.1 Vairimorpha apis BRL 01 | reverse complement strand
CTCGAAACTCGATATAAATTATTATTTTTATAGTGTATACATTTTGTTATAACCTTCTCTGTTTTTTGTTTAATTGAGTATTTATAACTTTCATTTGACGCTAATAAATTCCCATTATCTCCACAGATTACAGAGTTAGTTGAAGATTTCTTTACAATTATCTTGAGTACACTTTCATAAAAATTTTTTTTTCGACTATTATTAATTTCGAAACTTTTATGATTTTGATAAATTTTAAAATTAGTGATAAAAAGAAAATAGTTAAAGCGTACTCGGATTTTTATATTCTATTTAACTAAAAAACATTCAATTTTTTTCTGACAGAATTCAACGTTAAAATAAAATGTAAAAAAAGAAACATTATTGTATAAGATATCCATTTTTTAGTTTTTGTTATTGAAAATGTTGTTGATAGTTTTAATTTCCAAATTCTATTTTAAACGATAGTTTAAAAATTTTTATTATCCAATTTACAATCTCAAACATTCTATGTACTTTACTGATAAGTGTGATTAATAAAGTAAAACGCTTTCTTGACATCAATTCATGCAGTCTATAAGTCAAAATTATTGATCTAATTAATAAAATATTAGTTAACAATTGTTTTTAAGCATCAAGTACTCTTTTTATTGTTTACATTTGATAAGTCAAAATTTAAAATTTTCTTCCACCACAAATTGTTTACTTCAGTGATACATATAGTCGTCAATCTACACAAATTAAGCATGCAAGTGATAAATCTAAAGTCTTTACTGGATTAAAGATTGATTTTGGTATTAAATGTTAATATCTTTAAAAAACTATGTCTTTAAAAGCTTACCATTTAAACAAACGTTTTTTATGAGTAATACGATCCTTATAAATAGATGTCATTTTCTTAATTAAGATAATGTATAAGCTTTCTGACTTTGCTATTTTTTAGCATGTAAACCATTGAATGAATTACAAGAACTTATACATCATAGTAAATTAAATGTTTTCTTTTATTGATACTCTTTTAACCAAGATATTTTAGTTTAAAAAACCTTCATCAGCTTTATTGTTAACAAAACTTACATTTCTGACAATATGTTTTTGATTTCATAAATGGTATCTTATAAAATACCTCAATTCATTGTAAAGATTTCTATATAATCCTCAAGGTAAAGTTCAAATTGGCATTTTCTTTATAATATTTTTTGATTTTTTCAAAATTTATAATAAATAGTTCAAATCATAGAGAAAAATTTTTGATAGATTTTAAAAAAAATTAAAATGAGACCATATTGTTAAATAATCCTTTTCGCGTTTAAAATCTTTTTTTTTACAGAAGAGCAGTCATTCTTATACTTAGATAAAAAAGTTTTTTTAGATTGAATATTCATAATCTTTTTATTAATATTGTTTTTCATTCAATTTTTCGTCCAATTTTTTCCCCAAAGTTTTCATAAAACAGCTGTACAGACTAAAAGAAACTTGCTATATCCAACATCCTATGAATGGAGTAAAATATCAAAAATAATCTACTTTTTACTCAACATCTATATTATTTATACGTCTATTTTCAATGAGTTATCTTCAGCGGGATTTAATTTTGTAATTGATCTCTTACAGAGCTCCATATATGTGTTTTACGTTCTTTTTGCATTTTAAAGAAAATCTCTTTAAAAGAGATAAATTTATTTAAAATTTTTACTAGTTTATTACTTTTTTATTTAAACCTTCTTACAATAATAGTCGTAATTGATGTTGTAAGTAAGACATTTTGGAACTTTACTTAAACAAAATTTCACAAAATTTAGTCTTAGATTTAATATAAAAGAATGCAAATAATTTTAACTAACTTTCTCTAAGCACATGTTTTCATCTAATTAATATATTTATAACTGCATTATTAGAACGATCTTCAATTAAATTTGCACATCACTAAGAATAGCATTCATAGAAGCTAATGATTGCAAATTTTCAGTTCATTAGCATACTTATCATTTTTTTGTAACCACCGTGACATTTTCACAAGATAACATTTATTTATTAAATTTTTTTTATCTTTTCAGCTCAATGTTTATTTTTTTCTTTATTTTACAATTTTTAATATATATAATTTAATTTTACAGATGATGTTGAAAAAAATTTAATTTTAATTAATTTGTTAAATTAAAAGATTATATATAGAGTTAAATTGTCATTATTTTAAAACGAACATGAAGAGCAAAAAATAATAGGAAATAAAAAGAAACTGACTTTACCACACCAAGTCTTTACTTGACAATGTACATAATAGTAATACTATTCATATTGTACTTAAAGCTGTTCCGTTAATTTAAATTTAAATTGATCTGAATGATTAAATGAAATGCACTTAATAGATTTTGTGAAATGATATGAAAGATGTAAAGATTTATTTGGAAGTTATTTACGCAGTTCATCTGTGAAAATTACGTAGTAAGTACAATAAGTTTATAGCAAGTAAGGTTTATTATATGTATTATATTTAAATTGTAGAAGATGTTAAAACTTAATTATAAAACCTATAAACAAAAAAGCTACATATTAATAGGACATAATTTTTATTGAGACCATATAATGAGTACAAATAAATATTTATAAGATAAAGCAAAAATTCTTTAAATACTTACAAAATTTTTAAAATTACATCATTAAAGAGAGTTTAAAGATCTTAATGTTGTGAGAAAAATGGTATTAAAAAAACCACGATATTATGAGAGATACGAATACATATTCAAAATTAAAGCAATATTTTATTTAACCGACGTGATCAAAAAAATTTAGACATTTTTATTCTAAAACAAAAATATGTTCTGTTAGGAAAAATAAGTTTTTTTGAAACAACGTACTAATATTCTGTTAAAAATTGAAAACTTAAAAAAAATGCTCATTTTGTTAAAGAACAACGTACAAGAGATTAACTAAATAATAAGGAAAAGTTTTTTATTGTAAAAATATTTGAATTTTTGGTTCACCAAAATTTATAAGAAGGATCAAAACTCTGTTATTTTATTCATTGAAGAAAAAATCGACATTGATAAAAAAGATATGTTGAGCAAAAAAGTATAATTTAATAATATAATTATATATTTTAAATCGCAAAAGATATTTTTACAGAATCCATAGAATATAAAAAAACAATCAAACTTCTGGAGCAAAGTTGAATATGTCATACAAATTATTATAAAATTTTGTTAATATTTATTAGAATATACTCTTAATATAAGATATGACAACATGTTTATCTCTAATGATAGGTTTTTTATATTTTAAAGTTTCTTTTACATTGAAATTAACTGTTAATATTTAAATTTAAATTTCTATATAAAATATATTGCATCTTTCGTAAATATAAATAAATGTAAATAAAATTTACCAAAATCTTAAGAATAACAAAAATAGTTTTACATTTTTTATTTAAAAAATAGTCAACCTTATAAAGGATTGATTTTAGAACAATCTCTTTAATGTCACATTTTACATATCATAAATTAAATGTGTAACTAATATTATAATATTGTAGGTACAAGAAATATTTTAATTGTTTTAAATTCTACTTTAAATAAAATTATGTGCAACAAACAAAAAACAGGCATGCTAATAATAGTTATCAATATTTTATTTAATAACGATATAAAAATTGTTGTGCATATATTTTAAAGTTTTTTTAATTGTGATTACAATTTTTCATCTTGTATTACAAAATTCTATAACGAAAAATTAAAAGTTGGTGTATGACATTAAATATGAAAAGAAAACAACACAAAAAAAATTTAATGATCATACTTAAAAGAGATAGTTTATCGAGGTTCTTGTTTGTCTTATGTAAAAACAACATAAAAGACAGTGATTAGTAAATATATTTTGCTTAAAATTGAAAATATTAAGTATTCATACAGTACTAATTATCGTTTGTTATAATATGATCTTGAGTTGATGACAAAAAAAGATTATGTATGTAAGTACATGTGTGATGAAACTATAACTTTTTTTAAAAATATAGGTTTTGAATTAAATAAACAATTTTTAAGATTTGTTTCGAACATACCTGCACAGAATAATATAAGTACCTTGATATATTAAAAAATGAATAGATCAAGTTATAAAAAAGACTCATAAAATAATTAAAGTAAAATATCGCAAGCATTTATTATCCTGCAACACAAATATATGAAAAAAAATTTATTAAATTTATTCGCAAACATGATATATTGTTAATAAACTTATGTCAATATAATAGACATAAATCAATAGATTTCTAAAAATTTGATAAAAATTAAAAAAAGTTTTTGGTTATTAACAACATTAAAATTTAAAAGAATTTCTCTGTCAAGGTATTAAAAAGACAGATAACTAAAAAATATTGAACATAGATACAAAATATCTTTTTGTCCGGAAATTGTACACATAGATAAATTTTTAAAATTTAAATTAGAAGAAGTTATTTTACAAGTGGAATAACATATAAAACATTTCTATATCTAATTTATATTGTATTGAGGTTAAATATCTTACAGAGGAAGAGAAAATTAACGACTTAAACTTTAAAAAAAATCAAAACTACACAGCAACGTAAAAAACAATATTACATATAATGTTTATTAATAAAATAAAATCAAAATTTCCCTTTAACAGAACTTTCAAATGGTTTAAAAAGAAAAGATCTGCATTTTAAAGCAGGATATTAATATGTTTAGGTGAAGAATGTCATGTGTTCTTATTGCAATTAAAAACAAAATTTAACATAATTGCCATCAAAAGGCTAACTGAGTAGTAAGATGTGATTTATTAGTTAGACATTAAAATAAAGTTATTAATACTAAAAAATATGAAATACTCAATATTAACAATATTTAACAACAAAAGTGAAGTCATAAAAGAATATTAAATAACATCTTATATAAAGAAATAAATCTAACAATTAATTATATTTGTATTTGATAATTAAAGAAAAAGAATTAAATAAAATAACAAGCAAAGACATTTACAAAATGGTATTAATGTAAAAATAACAAAAAAATAAATGTTTTTACTATAAAATTGAAAACAATACAAAAATGTCAGGCTAAAGTAATTCTATATTTTATAATTTAAGAAGGTTAGGGTCAGTTTTTAAATGACACTACAAAAATATGCGAGAGCTAATTATTAATAATAAAATATATGCATATATTCATTACAATATAATTAAAATACTATTAAACAAGATAAGGTTTGAAATATGGTAAATCTATATTTAAGATGCGAACAGTATATAACTATAATTACTTTTTCAATTTAAATAATAAGAAAACACATTTGTTTTTAATTTAATATTTATTTTTTACAATCAAAAATTTTATGTTAATATTTATTATAATAAAGCTTATTAGTAAAACATCATTTCTAAATATTTTTTTTAAATATTTTCTTTAAAAATTGTCAATAATAGTATTTAATATTTTTAAAATCATTTTCTTTAATTTTTATAATATACAAAATTTGAAAAAAATATTAATAAAAATTAAAAAAATTAAATTTAAAGCTATAAAATTGAAAACTATGATATAAGTAATTGTTTTAGTATAAAATTTATTTTGAATTATTTAATTAATTTCAAGAATAGTTTTTTTCTTAAAATCTTAATTATTTTGCGTGCAAAAATTGCAGAGATTTTAAAATTTTAAATGTGATCATGCTTGAGGCCTGATCTAAAGTAGATGAAAGATTCAGTAAAACCTTATTATTTTCACTAAAAAATATATTTATTTAAACTCATGACAAAATAAGGTTGTTTCCGACGTAGATAGTCTAGGATTAATTAAAGCCATCAAACTATCACCAACTTGTAAAGGAGAAGTAAGGCTTTATAAACAACAGAGGAGGGCATATTCTAACCTAGCTTATTGTTTGTATGATTACTTGCAAACCTTTCAACTTTCATATTTAAACTAACTAGCATTATTTATATAAGAATCACCCAGGGTTTAAGATTCTGATAGTCAGAGTAGGCTTGTCTTCTGACACACACACTCTCTCTGAAGGAATTAAATAGATCTGATTCTTCAATCTTCAGATATATTTTCTTACAGCGTCTGATTCTTTCACAATTATTTCGCTTAGGAGTAAGATTATTCGGCTCAGAACGTCAGTAATCACGTTATGTGTCCTTTGATGTGTTTGATTTTTTAAAGGTATTCTTGTAGTGCAGTATCCATTGAATCAAACGACCCGTTGTGTCCATCAAATTCAACAGTCATTTTTATTCTTAATGATCTGTTCTAAAAACGAATTTTTTTATAAGATATATTCTAAGCTTTTTCGCCCATACAATCCGAACACTCTTTATCCGTGATTGTATAATTTATCTCCATCTTTAACAACTTCGTTGAGGTGTAGATCACAGGGACTATTTTTAGTCAGTTTCTTTTTTTTAATGTACAACCCCTATGGCTAAGTTTTGGATGTCTGTGTTTAAGTAGAATCCTTATTCAAAATCATGTCATCTCAGACCCATAACATTCATAATATTCTGTTTCGTGTTAAAAATATTTTTATCGTTGCAAAAGTCATTTCAGATTTAGGATTAAGTTTACCTTTTTGAGTCTAATATAAGGATATCATCTTTAATGCATAGTTCTTAATTAACTTGCTAAAGTAAGAGAAAAATTCGCTAAACGCTAGAATATTTTCTTTATGTTGGGAGTTATTTACTCTATAGTTCTCAAATTTTGTTTTATCCGTATCTTTACGAGCCAAGTAACGATGCAGAACATATAAATTCCACTTTTCGTTGTAATAAACAAAACTTCTTCCTGTTCAGCTTCAAGACTATCTTTTGTATGATGACCAATACTTTTCTTTTATGTATTATAAAAGAGTTATGATCCTTCGAATACACTAGTATGTCATCTAAGTAGACCGTCACGAATTTGTACATATATTCTGTAAAATACTTGTTTATAATTCTCTTAAAGGTGAACGGCACATTTATTACCAGAAAGACATTCTTATTATTATTATAAGTTTTCCTTTGTGTAGAATGTTGTTTTATATCTATCCTCTTCCCTCACGTTTATCTGATTATAGGCAGATTCCACGTCTATGGTGCTAAATATCGAGACTCTTTGTAGTTAGTCTAAGCTTTCATCAATACTCGGTATTGGATATTCGTATGGAATGGTAATTTTGTTAATCCTTCGAAAGTCAATGCAAAATCTGACATTTTTATCTTTCTTCTTACAGAGTAATACTGATTAGACGTACCTGCTCTCTTCTATCACTCCATTCTCCAAAATTTCCTGACCTCTTCCTTAATCAATTCATGCTCTTTTGGAGATCTCTTATATTTAGGGCAGATAGAGATTTTTCTATCTTAAACCAATTCAATGTCAATGTTTACTTGCCTGTTCTTGTCTAGAATAGATTTTTGCGTCTTTTAACATATCTGAATACTTACTACTTATTATTGTTTCTCTACATTCGATATCGTCAATTAAGTTCTGTATGTCCTCTTTCGGTTCTTCTTCGTTCGTAATAGCTGCTATTTTATTCTTTGACTTCGTTTCATTCTTTTTGCTTTTTTTCTTCTGTTATGAAAGGTATTAAATTAAGTTTTCTCATGTCGTCAATTTCCAAAATAAGTGTTCTATCCATATAATTTATTATAAGTGTTTTTATGGTCTCTTCTTGAAACGCATATCTCTTTTAATTTTCAAATGCAAAACTGAGTATTTTTTATACCTGTTAGATTTTTTATATCATCTTTTTCTTTTCAATATTTATTCCTAAGCTTTGGGCCTCTTTTCATCTAATTACCGAAACTGATGCCCCTTTATCTAGGAGACTTTCTAGTGTTTAAGTCCATAGCTCAACTGTATTCTTGGTCTGCTAACGTTGATTTTCACTAATTTTACTGATATATTGAAAATTCTCCGTCTAAATTTGCTTTTAGATTTTCCGATTTCTTGATCGCCAGTCTTCTTTGGTTCTGCGTTTACTCTCTTCGGTTTACTCATTTAGCTATTACCTTGTTCCTTCTTTTCATCAATGATTTTAAAAGCTTGTTTAAAGTCTCTTCTTTGGTCTATAATATTCCTTAACCTTTTCACAATCTTAACATATCGCTATGTTGTCTTTTATATACTCGTCCTTAAATAAATTTTTTACTCGATCTCTACCTCTATGAAATAATAATTCATTGTCCTCTACTTATATATCAAAGTTGTACGTGTAAGAGAGTACATCATGATACATGAAACGTCACAAATTAGTTCCAAAATAGTTCTGCTTTTTGTACGCTAATTTCTTCTTTTATATATTTTTTTAAAGTTCTTTACAAATGTCTTATATGTTGGAATCATTTTTACGTTCACTTTGAACCATAACTCTGCTCTACATTTACGTTTTGAAGTTATCTTCTGATAAAGTATAATTTGTGTCCATTGTTTTTTCGTACTCAATAAACTGATTCAAAAACAACGTAGAGTTTTATTTATTTATTTCTGAAGCCTGTCATAATTTATCTATTTATTATTCTTCGTATCAGAATCGCTTGGGGTATGAGATTCTGATGGTCAGTGTATATTGTATCTTGACATTTATTTTTAGATCCATGACGTTTTTATGTATGATTTTAAATTTCGAATAATTCCAACACATACTATAAGGAAATCTGATAAATCTTTATAAATCAAATCTATTGAATTAAATATTACAATTTGATACAATCATTATCATAACATCCTATATATGTTAAATTTTGCTATAACTTTTTATATAATCGATTTAACTGGTATGGTAATGTTCGAGTCACACAATCTCATATATATAGAACCATATTACTATCAGATACTTTCGTATAATCATAAATAACGTATCATTACATTACTTAATAATGTTTTTGCTAAATTTTTAAAACTTTGTCTATTTATTATGTACGTGTCACATGGTTTATTATCAATCTTATTGTTATTATATACTAATGTATTTGAGATAGTTCTTTGTATTGTGCAATTTAAATATTTTATTACTTATTTTTAGGCTTTGCAAATACCATTATACATAAATTTTTAATTTTTTGATTAGAAACAATTAATAAATATTTAGCTGTTTTAATTTATTATAGATATACTTTCCTTTTTTAGATGAAAAAATTGTTCTTATTAAATTTCATTTGTATTTATTTAAATCATCAATAATCAATAACTGTAAAATTCCCATATCATAGTTTAACTAAATTATTTTTAATTAGTAATGCATTAAAGAGTAGATATTTAATGTCGTCTTTAAAAACATAATGTAAAGCGTATTCAATATTTTATTTTTTTTATTATACGCATGAGAAATATATATTTCTAATTATATGTCATAATCAGAAATTAATTGTGCATTTTCTTATTATATCATATAATAATCTTTTTCTTTTTTCATAAAACAAATTTAGTATCTTTTTAAGTTCATATAAAAATTTCAAATCTATTTCAAGTATGATATTGTATGATAATCATCTTTTACTATTCAAAACAGTCTTTACTGTCATATTTATGTATTAGATCAATTAAATTTTTATAAGTGTAGCGATGGGTGTATTTATTTCAACAAACTTTTTAACAACAATTTTTATTTAATTTAAAGCCTAATGTTTGTTCATATTTATTTATTTTTAGAATATAGAAGTAATTTTTTTTTAATAATTTACTATACAAATCAAATATTTCTTGAGTTTAGAAATAAATAATTGGTTAACATACAATATTTTTAATTTTTTATAAAAATTTAGATATACATTACAATGTCAAAATTACTTTGTAGATAATTTTTTTTATGATGTATTTTTAACATATTATTCGAGCATAACCTCATTCTTAAAAAATGTTTCAAAAATTCTTCTAACAATAAGTTTTTATAGTCATAATATTTAAATTTATATATATATTTTATTATGTTGTCGAATATTCTTGTGATTATACCCCTGTATATGTATCTCTTGACTATCAGAACACGCCTGTCTATTTAAGGTTAATTTTGTTATTATATTTTATTAATTCTAAAATTAATTTTTATATAAAATAACGTTTTCTAAGATTTGTATATGGAAGAAATATAACATACTAAAGTATTTTAAATGTTTTATTAGAGAATATCACTTTTTATCTTGTAAATAAACTAAACCTTTTTTTACTTAATGTGTATAGTCTTTTGTCTTCAATTTACCTTTAAGTTATATATTTTCTACCATTTTTCCCTTTATATTAATCACATATCGTTAGACATTTAATTTTCTTTTTTTAATAAAACATTTAAATTTTATTTTTATCTTATAAATCGTATATATTTTATTTTTTATTTTTGATAAATGTATAATTTTTAAATTTTGTTATACTTTATTATAATACTTTTTTATATTCTAGATGCAACTTTTTAGTCATTTTTCTTTTATTAATCTGCAAAACGAACAGAATGTAACTTTTATTGACCATGGAGATTTTTTCTAATTGATCGTGGAGACAAGAATGACGTTGTAATAATTTTGATCTTATTATTTTAATGTCTCAAATAATATTTGCTTTTATTATCAGACACTATTACATAAGGTTTGCAACACTAATTTTTGTTTTTTTTTAAAAACTGC
>KE647306.1:7380-17513 GCA_000447185.1 Vairimorpha apis BRL 01 | reverse complement strand
ATATATAGAGCCATATTACTATCAGATATTTTCGTATTAAGCATACATAGACGTATCATTACATTACTTAATAATGTTTTTGCTAAATTTTTAAAACTTTGTCTATTTATTATGTACGTGTCACATGGTTTATTATCAATCTTATTGTTATTATATACTAATGTATTTGAGATAGTTCTTTGTATTGTGCAATTTAAATATTTTATTACTTATTTTTTTAGGTTATATATACCTTAATATAAAACTTTTAATGTTTTAATTAGAAACAATTAAAAAATATTTAGCTGTTTCAATTTATTATAGATATACTTTCCTTTTTAGATGAAAAAATTGTTCTTATTAAATTTCATTTGTATTTATTTAAATCATCAATAAACAATAACTGTAAAATTCCCATATCATAGTTTAACTAAATTATTTTTAATTAGTAATGCATTAAGGAGTAGATATTTAATGTCGTCTTTAAAAACATAATGTAAAGCGTATTAAATATTTTATTTTTTTTATTATACGCATGAGAAATTAATATTTCTAATTATATGTCATAATCAGAAATTAATTGTGCATTTTTCTTATTATATCATATAATAATCTTTTTCTTTTTTCATAAAACAAATTTAGTATCTTTTTAAGTTCATATAAAAATTTCAAATCTATTTCAAGTATGATATTGTATGATAATCATCTTTTACTATTCAAAACAGTCTTTACTGTCATATTTATGTATTAGGTCAATTAAATTTTTATAAGTGTAGCGATGGGTGTATTTATTTTAACAAACTTTTTAATAACAATTTTATTTAATTTAAAGTCTCATGTTTGTTTAAATTTATTTTTTTTGGAATATAAAAGTAATTTTTTTAAAAAAAATTTACGATACAAATCAAATATTTCTTGAGTTTAGATAAAAAAAATAATTGTTTAATATAAATAATAATAATAATATATTTATCATTAATTTCGGATGTACATTACAATGTCTAAATACTTTACATATAATTTTTATAATATATTTTTAACATATATATATATATCGAGAATCACTCCATTCCTAAAAATTGTTTCATAAATGCTTTTAACAAGAAGTTCTTTATACTCATAGTATTTAGATTAATGTATTTTTCTATTATTGTCGTATATATTCTTGTAATTACATTCTTGTTTTGTTAAACGTCTAACCATCATTACACACCTATCTATTTAAGGTTAATTTTTATACAAAATAACGTTTTCTAATATTTTCACATGAAAGATTTTACATACCTCAGTATTTTAAATGTTTTATTAGAGAATATCACTTTTTATCTTGTAAATAAACTAAATCTTTTTTACTTAATGTGTATAGTCTTTTGTCTTCAATTTACCTTTAATTATGTTTTTCTACCATTTTCCCTTTATATTAATCACATATCGTTAGACATTTAATTTTCTTTTTTAATAAAACATTTAAATTTTACTTTTATCTTATAAATAGTATATATTTTATTTTTTATTATTGATAAAGGTATAATTTTTAAATTTTAATACACTTTATTCAATAGTTTTTTATATTCAAGATGCATATTTTTAGTCATTTTTCTTTTCTTTATGTGCAAAACGAACAAAATGTCACTTTTATTGACCATGGAGATTTTTTCTAATTGAGCGTGGAGACAAGAATGACGTTGTAATAATTTTGATCTTATTATTTTAATGTCTCAAATAATATTTGCTTTTATAATCAGACACTATAACATTAGGTTTGCAGCACAAATTTTTTTGTTTTTTTAAAAACTGCAAAGAAATTTTTATTTTTAAAAACAAAAGTTACTTTTTTGAAACATTTTGGTAATAGTTAAAATATATCCTAACTTTGTTCTTAAAAAACCCAACCTTTTGACTAAATGTTTAATTTATGTCTGTACTAATTTTTTAAAGAGTTTAGTTGCTAAATTGCTACTTTAAATATGTATAAAAATTTGCATAAGCAAAACTTTCGCATACCTTCAATAATTAAATATTTTATATTTCTGTAGATAGACTCTTAATTATATATATTTTAGATTAATATACATATAGTAATTTTTTATTGTCTTTTATTTTATGTATCTTTGTTAAAAAAATTCATAATTTGTTATTTTTTATTGTAAATTTGTCAAGGATTGGTTTGACAAATCTTCTTACTTTATCATATTCATAACTTTTTGTATGATTTTTCTTATTCTTTGATAATGATCTCTATAATTCTTGACTTTTGATGTTATCAAGCACCATGATACCAGATTTATACTACATTTTATTTCCTTTTATGTTTTAAGATCTTGGTTAAATTCATTCATAAATAGTTATCAAGAAGTAATTCTAGTTGAAGTGTTTTATTCCCAAATAACACAATTCATGCTGTATCTAGACATTTCTACATGAGATCTTTTTATTATATTTATAATCTTTTTCATAGATAACACAATTACTTCATATTATTTCTCAATAATTGTATAGTTCAAATCTGATCTTTAAAATTTCTAGTGTAACATCTAATTATTTTTCCTTTTTATGTTACTATATTACATAACCCAATATCGCTATCAATATGGTGTAATGTAAATTTTTTGTTATTGTCCCACAAATATTTTACATTTTCTTTTAATAATTTTCTAATCTCCAAATTTCATTTTTCATTTATAAATCTAAATTTTTTTAATATATTTATTACTATGTATATTTTTCCATACATTTAAGGCATGGACATACTATACTAGCTTAATTGTTTTATTAGTCACGTCACACTCTTTTTGTTTATATCTCTTAAAAAATCGTCATATTGTTAAAATAATTTGTTTTAGGATAATCCCGCTTTTATTTATCCTATATCCTGGCATATATATTATCTTTTTAAAATATTTAGTTTTATTAAAATTTATTTTCACTCTAATTTCTATACTCCTTTGGCACTTACAATAATGTTTTTTATGATCTTTAATCATTGCGCTTAAAATAGTGATGTCAAATATAAATTTAAAATTATCATCTTAATCTCAAACATATTTGGAGTTTTCTTCATAATAACTTTGGAATTGTTTATATTAAAAAATTATTTATATTGCCATTGTTTCATAGTAAAACAAAAGATATGGATGGTTTATTCTTTATTAATTCAAATTAATTCAAACACATTACTCAGTCCATTTGACTAAAATATTCTTCTAATTCTAATCTTTTTATAAATTATTCTATATTGAGATAATCCATGAAACATCTCAAGACAATTGTTTACTTTATATAATTGACAACCAATATAAAACCATTATTCTTATTCTCTATGTAAAATGCTAACGCTAATAACTTTAAACTGATTCTTTTCTTATATCTTATTTAAGCAAAGTTTGTAATTCCAGCTTGACTCTATCTACGAATTTATATGGGTTGTTTTCTTTTAAATATTTAAACTTTTTATTAAGTATAAACAAAGACATTTTTCCAAAAAAATATTTGAATTTTTGTTGTTTTAAAGTAAACTTGAAAAATTTTAATTAATCTTTCGCCACCATCTATAAGTAATTAATAAATTGTCTAAATTTTTTACTTTTCTACCCTAAGCACACTTTATAATTTTAATAATATAAAATCGGTTACTAAAATCTAATAATACATTATTTCTATTAACAATTATTATCCAATAAATATTTATTAAAGTTTTTTTGTAACAAGTAAAAAGTTACATTATGGTTGAAGCCTATCAGATTTAATTTATGTTTACTAAAATTTACATTCTTCGTTGTTGCAAATTTCAAATATAATCTTAACTGGTTTACTCTACGGTTTGTGGTTAAATTTATCTATTTTTCTTTGCTTATATAATTCAAATTGGATCCGATCGCTATCTATAAATTGTTTAATAATTTTGTCATTTTTCTTCTTCAATAACAATAATTTATATTTCTTATAATATTCTTGGATTATCATGTTTTTGTTAGTTTTAAAATTAAATTCATTTTTTTTATTTTATCTTTAAGTTAAAAGTAATTTCTTAAATAATGACTATAATTATGTTTATGTATACTACACCATCTTTTCTGAACATTCATTTTAATAAATGTACTATCTCAATTTTTAACACATTTGTTTCTTAATAATTAAAAATTAAAAATTATAATTTAAATTTTGACAAATAATTATAAATATCATCAACTTTTTAATAAATTTAAATAAGTTTTTTTAATTCGAAATTCGTAAAATCTTATAATCTTTTGATGTAACTTTTTTAAATTTATTTATGCTTTTAACTATCTTTAATTTGAATATATGAACATATTCTGTCATTCATTTATGATTAATTTTTTATATTCTTTAATAGTTATATATTTAATCTGATAGTGTTATATAGTTCTCTTATTATAAGTTTTTTCTGCTTAATAAGATAAATTATGTCTAATAATGCCGTTCTTAATTTAATAAAGTAATTTTTAGATAAATTTTCTTTTCTTTCATCTATAATTATATCATGATAGATAAACGTTATTTGACATCTGTCTTTTTACAGTCAAGACTATTTCCTTAAATTTATCAAAGGATTTATGTGTAAGATTTGAACAAATGTTTGTTATTTAAAATTTCTTTTAGTACTACACTTGCATATATAATTAGTTTTTACAAATCAATATACATACCGTCTTCATAATATTTGTTTTTTAATTTTCGTTTTCTGTTTGCATCTTTGAATTTAAAATGAAATATTTATTGGGTACAGTCCTGTTATAATGTATGTTTTAAAATACTTTTAACAAAGAATCTTTAACACTTTTGTACTTATTGTATTTTTGTTTTTTCAATTAAAATCTGCTCATTGACTTACACAAATGTAACAAGTATTTGTCATAATTCAATCAGAATCGTAATTGTTTAATAAGATATTGATTTTATAAAAAACACATTTTTATATCATAATTCATAAAATTTAATATTTCTTTTTGATTTATTATAGCTTAAAATGCATGTATAATCTAAATTTTAATTATTGATTCTTAATTTTTGTAGTATGAAACTTAACATACATAAATGTATATTTAATATTTTAAAACATTTATGAAAAAAACATAAAATGATAACAATATTAATTCATAAAAAATTTTATTAACAAAAAACAATCTCATTTTTAAAATCTACAAATAATATTTATACTTGTACAAAATTCATTATTATAAAGATAAAAATTTATTTCAACATTTATTTTATTCTGATACATATAATTAATTTTAATATGTTAGATTAGACATATTACAATATCCTAGTAATTTATTTCAAATTTGTTTTGTATTATCAATATAATTGTAATTATATATGTATTTAATATCTAACTTTTAGTGACTGATAATTATTTTAGAATACTTAATTATTGAAATTATAAATACATGTAATTTTTTTTAAATTTAATTACATAGTTTTTATCAAGAAATTTTAATTCATATATATCTAACACAATTAAATATTTTTTAAATCATTAATACTAACATAAAAACAAATATATACACATGAATTATTTTTAATGATCATAAATTAGTTCACTTTTTAAATTTGAAAAATGTGTTTGTTTATAATTATGAAAAACTTAAAAATATAAAAAAATTAGTTTGATGATATAATTCTACAATTTTTTTACGTGTTTTGCATGTTAATTTTATTATTTATAAACTTCCTTTTATTTAGTATTTTCTATAAGGATATTCAAGATTTTACTCTTTGAATCATTTCCAGTCCAATTTTTTTAAATTTATTTTTTTTTTCTAAATATATTAAACTTTCTTTAGATTAAACAACTTTTTTTAATCTTAATATTAAATTACCTAAGATATTTATTTTTTTTAATTGTTTGCTGGTGAGTCTACTATATTATAAATTATAATTAAAAGAAGCAAACTAGTATTATGATTTATTTTGTAATTATTTGATGATATTTAGATTAAATTCACGTTTTTTAAGATATTATTATTTACATTTTTTATCTATGAACTAGTTATTCACACTCATTATATTAATTTAAGAAAACATTTTCAGTTAATTTATATAACATTTTCTCAATACCTATTTAATAATTTTAACGTTGAATTTTTGGAATATTTAAAATAAAAGAATTAACATTTAATTTTTTTAATTATTAATCTCTTACTGTAAAAAATTATTTTATTCGTTTTTAATATTATACTAAATTACAGAACTAGGTTATTGAATTCTAAGTTGTTAAATTAATACATGAAAATTTTTAAATAAAAATTTATTAAATATATAAATTTAATTTAGAATTTTTTTATATAATCAATAATTTCATTTAGTTTTGATCATGAAAAATATGTTTATAAAGGAATTAAAATTTTTAAGAATGATATAAAAATTATGATGAAAAAATAGATAATTTAAACTAATTATCTATTAGAAGTAAAATTATTTTCAAATTTATATTATCTAGATAAATAATATAAGTAAATGTTTTATATTTATATTTAAATATTAAAGAACTATTTGTCATAGAATACATCTATTTATATAAACAAATTCTTAATTTTTTGATCATGATTTTTAATCTACATATAATAAATCTTTAATCAAAAAATTCAAATAGAATCTTTCAAGGTAAATCTTTTACTTTTCATTTTTCAAATCAAAAATTTTTATCATTCAAAGTTAATGCAAAAAGTATTATGATTTTAAATAAAACCTTTATTATATTTAATTTCGAGAATCTATTTTACTTTTATTTATCTTTCAATTAAATTCTATCATCTTTACATTAAGAAATTTTTTTTATAAAAAACATTATAATTTTAATTGACGTTGTTTTACCATTAACTTTTTATTGTTCAGTGCTATATTCAAATTATAGCTAATGCATATAGAAAGTCATATTCATCTTTTTTTATATTAACATAATATAATACAATTTTAAAGATTAATCTATATTTAAAACAATAAATTTTTATAAAATTTACCTTTATTGTGCTTATTTCTAGATATGATCTATATTTTTTTTAAATATATTCATTGTATTTAAGAACATAGATAATATTCTAAAAAATGCATTACAAATAAGTTTAAGTTAATTTTTTACCTACAATTATATTCGTTTCCAACCATCTTTCTTTAAGACTATTGCAACATTAAAATAGTCTTTCGTTTTCGTTAATATGTTCTTATTACAATGTTAAATGAAAATAAAAATTTTCCATAGTAAACTTAATTTCAATTAACAAATTTCAGTCTTGATTAATCATCCATTTGCTTGTGTTTTAAAAAAAACAAAGAAATTCTATCTAAATTCCCACAAACAATAGTTAATATATTTTGCTTATTATTTTATTATATATACAATACTTATAGTTTTAAACGTTTAGGTGTAAGATTTTGATATTAAATTTAATTTTTTATAATTCTTATTTAATAATTTCTTTATTAATTTAATAAAATTTATTACTATAATGTAAAAATTATAAATATACTTATATTGTTATTAATACATAGTATGTTTTAACATTTATTTACAATATTTCATTAATTTTTTAAATGCCAAAATGATCATAAAAACCGTTTTTTACACTAAAAGTATTTTGTAAAACCAATAAAATAATATTAAATCAGCATTAATACTGGAAAAATTTAAAATTTAAAACTTTTATGAATGTTGAATTTTTCATGTTTCTAAAAAATTATTAAAAATATATCACAAGATAATTTGTTAATATCTAGTTCATCACTTAAATCATTTTCAATCTTATGTTTTTGTTCATTACAAGAAATGTATCTAAATCTTTTTATGCTTTCTTCTACAAAATATTTATTTTACTTCTAAAACAAAGACATTTAAATAAAAGTTATTATAAACTTTTTTTATAGTTTAAATTTCATTATTTTATAAATAGAAGCAAAACAACGATCATTTTCGTATACTTACATAATCTTTAATCAGTTTAATCTCAAACATTTATCTTTTGGTTTAGATAAAAATTGACATGTTGACATGTCCGTGTATTATAATAATAATCTATGTAAAAATTATATTTTAAAAAGTTGCTTAATAAAAAATAATTTTAATAAAATATTGTAAAATTTACAAATTATTCAAGAACCATTTAAAAAATATTGTCTCATTTCGTTTTAGCAATTAAATATTTATAAAAGTCATAAAAAGTTTAAAAAAACAACATTCAAAATCATAATAACGTTAAGATATATTTTGTAATATTTCATTTAAAATACGTAAAGTTATGTCAAAAAACCGAATTTAAATGATATTTAAAAATTTATGTATATATTATTAAATATTGCTTGTTTTGGTTTATAAACACCATTTTAAGAAAATTTATACAATCTTAATTTATTAACTTTAACATAAATATGATATATTATATCTTTAAGCAAATAAAAAAATTGTAAAATAATTAATATTCCTAAATTCATAATTTTTCATATGCTAATAGATAAAGATATATATTTTTTAAATTTAGTAAAGATATAAATTTTTTTTAAAAAATCAATAATTTTAATAAAGTCTATGCACTAAACCATCTGAGCTTTTTTTTATTTTAAAAAATTTTTATACATTCTCTACTTTTGTAAATATATTTATGTTAAATAATTTATTCGTTTTGACTGAAACAAAGATAAAAAAATTAAAAATGAAAATCCAGATATTATAATATTTAAACTATATTAAATTTTGTTTTAAATGGTTTAATAGCATGTCAATTTCGTATATTTTGTATAACAATCAATTCAAAATGATACTTTTTGAGTAGAACTTTTAAATTCATAATGAAATTTTCAATAGAGTTAATTTTATTTTTTATTTGTATAATGTTTAGAAATTTAAATTTTATAAATCGATGTATATATTTTCACTACAAACAATATTATAATATTTAAGCATGTAATGTATTATTAACTACTATCGAAACCAACAAATAGTATATGACATATTCAACTATATTTATAAACTAATGTTTGTCACCTTTATATGAATGGATACACATCTTAATTTGATGAAAATTTCTAAAATCATTTTCACTTTAAATTTTGTATAAATATTTCTTCTATTTTGTTTAATAAAAATAACAGATATAATTATCTTTTTAATTTATTTAACGTTTTAAATCTTGATCAAAAAAATTTAATTATAAATTAACACTTAACATATTAAATATATTTTTTAGATATTTTATGCTTATTTAAGCATTTTTAAAAACAAATTCTTAAGTAATGAATAGCTAATAGTTTAAAATATAATTATTTTTTATTTTGTTTATATCATAAAAACTTAATTTTGTTAATATCTTAAAAGTCAAGTTTAATTTTTTATCATTAAACTAATATTCATCTTATTTGTTTTTTAAATATTTTCAAATATCGCATGTATGTTCAAGAAACATTAGAATAGAAAGTTTTTTTTAATTTTAAAAAAAACATTTTATTTTAACAAATACAAACTTTAACTTTTAGCCATTTTTGTTTTTACCTTAAGATATATAAAGTACTTTAAATTTTGTTAAAAAAATGTTTATACATCTTATATAAAACAAAGTCATCTTTGTACTAAGTAAGAAAGATACATTTAATTGCTTTTTTAATTTATTACAATCTTAAATTTTAAATGAAATTTTAACATTTGAGAAACTATAAAAAAACAATTTTAATAATTATGTTTACTTTAATTCTATATGTTAAAGCAAAACTTAAATCTTTGATCAACAAATATTAAGAAATATTATTAAGTGATTAAATTTATATTTTTGTCTATTTAAATTATTTTTATTATTTGTGTATATAGGTTTTAAATTTATTTTTTAATTTATATTGATTTATTTACATTTTATTTTGTATATTATATATTATTATTTTACTTTCAATAATTTTTTTTAACATGATATGTTATATTCTGTTATTATATTTACCAAAAATTATGACGAGCACTGAAATGGGGGCGATACCAAATCGTGAGTTAACTAGAGTTAACTGGGGTCAAAAGGCCAAAAAATTATTAAAAGAAGTAAAACGAATTACTTATAAGTTAGACCTGGAGGGATTTGACCCCGCAACGTGGAAATATAGAATTTTCATTGAAGGGAGTGAGGAGCTAAAAGATTATATGGTGGAAAAGATTAGTAGTCAAG
>KE647299.1:0-14986 GCA_000447185.1 Vairimorpha apis BRL 01 | reverse complement strand
AAATGAAGGGTAAAAACGAAAAATCTGGAGAAAACAACCATGAACAAAAAACAGATACTAAAAATGCTATCATCGCCGACGAACATGATAAAAATGTAACAAATGAGGAAATTAAACGATGTGAGCGGTTTTCCGCCCTCAAGGCTATGCTATTATCAGTCGACACTTCCAAAGAACTTTGGCCAACGGACGCTCTTAAAAATATATTTAAGAGATTTGAAAGGATGTCTAGAGGAGGATGGAAAATGACAACAGATGTATCTTGCAACAAATTTAATGATCCGATTACTATGGAAGTGTTTAAAAAAAGAGCACATGACAATCTAAAGAATGAATTAGGAAGAAGTATTTCTAATAAAATTTATAAATGCGAGCAAGGTACAAAACGGTTTAAAAAAATAAGTGATTTTATTGAAGAGGCTAAAAGGCCATAACCAAGAAAGGTATATTACTACCAAGCCATAATTTTATAATGAAATCGGAAACCATTTGAACGAAACGTACAAAATTTTGAAAGTACTTATAAGTTACCGCGAGATAACATGGATGTCGAGCTAATACAAAACATTAACAATGTGATTGGGGAATATATAAAGACTCACTCTCCTAAAAATCTGTCTGATGTGGCACGTGTGATACAATCTGCACAAAGTACCTATCAGGGAATAAAAAAGAAAACAAGGAAAAAATCAGAATCGTTTAATAATATTGAAAAGAAAATTGAGTCTTATAACCAGGAACTTTTCTCATTAATCAAATATAAAGACCTTACAGAACTTAAAAAACCAGAAATAATTAAAAAGGCAAGGAAAATTATGAAGAAATATGATAAGTTGCTCATAAGAAAAGGTGATTTTAAGATCGTTGAATCTGAAATTAATAATAGAATTTCTATCTACGAAAAGAAATTAGAATGCTATGAAAAAAGATTAGAATTCAGATACACGAATAGAAAATTTGAATTATATAGAGGTAAATTTTACCGAGACATTGAAACAGTACAATTCAGTATAAATTCTAATATAAAGACGGACGAAGTTGTAAAATTTTGGAATAACATGTGGAATAAAGAATTACTAGATAAAAATGATAAATATCAAGAATTTTTAAGCGATTATGTTCCAAAAGAGTCTCAAAACCAACTTGAGTTTATAAATGAAAGGTTTTTTATGAAATAATTTCTTTTTTACCGAACTGGAAGGCAGTTGGACCAGACTGCACTTTTAATTTTTTTATTAAGTGAATTAGTTCTCTACATGAGATATTGTGTAAAATAATAAAGGAAATATGTTTATATAACGTTATTCAAGAAGATTGGTTGTATACAGGAAGCACTTTTTTAATTCCGAAAGGTGAAGCAACAAAAGGGTCACATTTTAGACCAATAACATGCATGTCAAATCTTTATAAAATAATTACTAAATGTGTAACTAAAACCATGCAATTAGAGCTTGAAGAAAGAGAAATTATATCTGAAAACCAACTGGGCATAATAAGAAATGTACAAGGTGCGAAAGGGCAGGCGATAATAAATATAGCAATAAACAAACAATATAATAATAGGCTCAAAACATCTTGGATTTATGTAAAAAAGCATTCGATTTAATAGATCATAAATTTTTGCTTAAATGCATAGATTCTTAAGCTTTCCAGCGTGGATAAAAAGTTTTATCAGATCAATTATAAAAAAATGGACGGTAAATATTGTGTATAATAACGAAAAAATATTAACAAAGGAAATCAAAAAAGGAATATTACAAGGAGATAGCTTGTCGCCTCTTCTTTTTATAATAATAATGGATCCATTAAGTAAAAGACTCAATAGTATGTTCCCAAAGGTACAAATCCCATTAAGCGATCAAAAAAGTTATTCTACGAATCATTTACTTTTTATAGACGATCTTAAAATCCTTGCGGAGAAAGAAGAACACTTCAAATAATCACAACAGAAACTAAAAGATTCTTTAGCATAATAGGACTTGAAATGAACATCGAGAAATCTGCCACTAATTCCTTGATATCAATAAACGACGCAGTGCTTATGAATAATAATGACTGTTATAAATATTTAGGGATTATTGAGGATAAAACAAGTAAACCTACAAAGGCTAATTGGGATTTAATAACGAAAAAAATTAAGAAACGAATTGATATGCTTTGTAAAACCAATCTAAATAGTACAAATCTTATGAGAGCAATTAATGAATATGCAATGTCGCTGTTAAATTATTATATAGGTTTACTAGACATTGAGCCTGAATTTTTTAAGAAACTAGATCACGAAATTAGACAGATTTTAATATTACATGGAATTCATTTACAACCTGCTTGTAAAGATTATATCTTAACAGAAAAGAATTAGGAGGAGGACTTGCATCAGCCGATTATAAGTCAGACCAATGCTTCTCAAATTAAAACTACAATTTGAATCAACAAGGAAAGTTTACTTGAGAAGAGACGCGATTTTAAAGATACAATCAGAGGGAAAGACACATTTTACAACAATTGAAAAATTTATCAGCGAAAAATATAGCCTTGAAGGTAATTTAATTGAGCAATTCGAAGACGCTCAACGCTCCAAACTTATTAACGAAATAAAAACCAGATTTCATCATAAAAAGTTAATAGTTGGGCTTGAAAACTAATTAGTTTCGCCAAAGAACTCGTCGATGTGGATACACAAAGGAAACAATTCTGAAAGACAGGAAGGTAAGCTGTGTTTTTTACAAGATAGAAACATCTTTTTTAAAGATAGCAATATGTGTCCACATTGTAATCAAGCAAAAAGAACAGTCGATCATATGGCTACGCGTTGTGAAAAAATGTTAGGACATGATTATATGAGACGCCACAATGAAATTGTAAAGTGTTTGCATTTACTTTTATGCAAAAAATACAGCATTGAGCTATAAGGAAAAAGGCTAAAAACTCATTCAGTTCAACATATAGTAGCTAATAAATTTATTGAAACACGTGTTGATACCACAATTAAAACAGATGTAAAAATTAAATATAATAAACCATATAGTGTGGTAATAAATAAAAATCCAAAGAGATTCTTATAATTGAAATAGGAGTCACATCCATTGACAAAAAACAACAAGTAGAGACTGAAAAACTTCGAAAGTAAGTCAGATGCTAAATGAACTATGTTTAATAAAGGGTGAAAACAAGGATAATTCCATATGTGTTAACATGGGATGGTATAGTCACTAATACCACGCAAAATACAGAAAGTCGCTAAAAATCTAAGACATAATCTTAGTATACATTAAAATAGTCACTTTTAGGAAAGCTCTGAAGAGTGTCTCGTTGGTTACATAAAAGATGCAAATCGATATCACGAAGAACAAAAAGAAAAAACTTACATTCTAAGTAAACTCGTTTGATATGAAGTGACAATATAATATAATAATGATACTAACACTTAAATAAATAAGCTAAGAATATCTTATTTTAAAAAAACGTTAAAAACAAAAATATTATGTTTATTGACCTTTTAAAAAGAATAATTAACATGAATCTAATTATGTTAGTTTAGTTTTTTTATTATTAAACTCAAGATTAAATGTTTTTAAATTTAATTATGTATATAATACAATAATCTAGGAATAATTTACAAATATATAAAATATAATTCATTTAAATGAATTTTATTATCTTATTATTCATAAATTTTTACAAATGCTTTAATTTTATAGCAATTATCTAAATAAAAGACATACAATCTTGACTAAGAAAAGTATGATTATTATTTATATTTGATGATATTTATCGATAAAGATCTTAATATTTAACCACTAATTAAAAAAATCGAACTTAATAAATATACATAATATTTTGTATATTGATTATGTATAATGTTTAAAAAAAAATTTCAAATAATATTTCTTTTATAATAGTAAAAATTTTTATTGTTATATTTTTTACTAAATTTTCATAATATACATTAAATATAAATCATTTAAAAATTTTTTTATTTGATATTTTTACAATACAAAATTTTTGTTATATTAGAAAATGCAAAAATTTCATTTTTTTGTTTATAAATTTTTTTTTTAAATTAAGAATTATTAAAAAAAAATGTTTATTTTATTTAAAACAAGTATATGTAAAATTTTATATAATTCTATTATTTATCTTACAATTCTAATGATATTTAACATATTTTAAATATCTTGTTATTTTTTTATATAAATTAGTTTGGTAAATATTACAAAAAATTAAAATTATATTTTGTGTAAACATAATTATATTTTAGTTTTATTGACGTTTATCAAAGAAATATAAAATTTAATTGTTTTTTTTAACAAAAATAAAAAAGATGATAATTTATACATAAACACAAATATAGTTTTTAATAAAATTACAAAAAATATTAATGCTATTTGTATTTATTTATTTATTATAAATTTAAAATAATTTTTTTGTGATCTTGACATATTTAATTAAAATAAAAAAATCAAATATGTTTTTTAAAACAATTTGAGAAATGCAAAAATACAATTTGTTTTTTATTGTAAACTTTTATATATTTTTTGCGATAAAATATTTTTATATTTGTTATATTAAACTACTAATTTTAATAAAAAAATTTGTTTGGTTTCAGTAATTACGTATTGTGTTAAAATTATATTTACTATTTTTATACAATAAACATACAATTTAAAAATTTAAATTAAATTTTAATAAAAAATATATTTAAATATAATAATTTTTTATCCATATGTATTTTATCATTATATCTTTATGTTTATGTTCTAATAAATTAAACTTATTACAAAATGAAATGACAGTGGAAGGATATGATGAATGTGGAACAGGTAATAATGATTATAATAGTTCAAATTTGATAATAAGGACTAATAACATACAAGAATGGACTAATTGCGAAATCGATGCAATGAAAAAAATAAATATTTGTGCATATGATTATAACTTTAACTATATACCTGATCAAATTTCTCGATTTAAAAATGTAAATTCAATTATAGTTTCCTCTGATCAATTTGTTAAATTTTCAGATGAAGTTGGCAAATTAAGTAATCTTCGATCATTACAAATAGGAAGTTATACAATTGATGAAATTGATAAAAGTATTAAAAATTTAAAAAATCTTAAGGAATTATGCATTAGTAATGATAAAAACCTAAAATATTTTGAAGATGAAATAAAAGGTTATAATACTATAAAACCACAAAACGAAATTCAACAAATTATATTCAAAGAGGGAGAATTTGAAAAATTAGAAGAATTAAGTATAAAAATAAGATTTCAAACAATAAATTATGTTAAAATTAAAAATTCAGATAGATTCAAAGCTCATCCTGTTTTTCATTATTTAAAAAATATCCCAGATGAAATATGCAATTTAAAAAAATTAGAAAAAATTAAAATCGTCGATCAGGAAATTCAAATTATTCCTAAAGATATTGGTAATCTTACAAATTTGAAATTTTTAGATTTATCTAACAATAATATCTTATGTTTGCCAAATTCTATAGGTAATTTAACAGTCCTTAAGGAGTTGTTTTTAAAAAACCATAATTTTCAACACATAAATGAAAATATATCAAATTTAAAAAATTTAAAAATTTTGGATTTACAACGTACACATAGTATATCTTCATATAACCAAGTTGATAAATACTTTTCTTTAAATTTTTCTAAGCTCAAAAATTTGAAATATTTAAACTTAAATCGTTTAAATTTAGAAAGAATTCATAAAACTATTCTGGATTTGCAAAATAATGATATTGAAATATTTTTACGAGAGAATAATTTGTCTGAAGATGATGAAGGAGAATATGTAGGTAAGAAAACATTGAAAAAAAATTTAATGAGAAAATTCATTTTTAAATTACTAATTAAATTTATTTTATTTAATCATTTATAAATGAAATTTTTTTGAATATAAATTTAAAATATAATAATGGGTTTTTATCAAAAAATTATTTTAATAGAATAGATTTATAAATGTTTGTTAAATTTATTGATGTTTTATTATGTATTACAAATACATATAAAATTATTACTATTATAGTATTTTGATTTTAAAAATTACACAATATTGGTTTTTTAATTAAAATAATCGAAAATTTAAAAAAAATAAAATTTTAATTTATAATTTAAAAAAATTTATTATTTTTAAAAAATATGTAAGATTTTTAATTTAACAATTTATATTTCACTTAATAAATAGTTTAATTTCACAAGATCAAAAATATTTTTAAATTAATACGATTTTATTTTTTAATGAATATTGTGTTTTTTTTAAATTATTTAATCATTTCTTTGATTTTAAATATTTTATAAATTTTTTTTAAAAGTATTAATAAAAGCAATATTGAATTTAAAATGTTTGATTGTAAGTATATAAGTGTTGAGATGTAAAAAATAAATTTTAAGTTTAGACAAAAATTTTTTTATTGATAATGATAAATTTTTAAAAAAATTATCTTTTAATTTTAAATTGTTTAAATTTATAAATATTTATATAAAAAAAATTTGTTTTTTGAGATAAAACATGAATGTAGCGAATAAATTAAATAAATAAAAAAAATGATAATATTAATATACAATATTAAATAATCTAAAATAAAGGTAAATTTTATAGCAAATAAAATTTCACGGTAAAATAAGAAGTACAGTATTTAATTATTAAAAAAGTTTATTATATTATTTTTTATGCGAATATCTACTTATAATAAACATAATTTGTTAATTTGCTAATTCAACTTTTGTTATGTTGTTTCTTCTAATATATTTATTAAAATTTTCTCAAAAGTTTTCTACAGATTTATAATTTAAATATATGAATATCTTCGATTCGTAAATTTTATCATGTGTAAAAAATATATATTATTTTTTGAATCTGAAAGTGTTATCATTTTTAATACTATTAACCTTAAAATTTTTTAAAACGGTCTTATTAAATTTATCAAATTTTTAACTTTTCTTTATTTAAATTTGTAAGTTTTAAGTGTGTAAACTTCTATACCCATGAAAAAAACTCAAATTTACCTTTTCAATTTTTAAAATATCTGTTTAATTACATACATCTAAAATACACCTTTTAAGTTTATCTAACACTATTTCAAACTATTTATTAGTAATTTATATTGTATAGAATGTTTTGTATGTTTCTTATTTCTAATATATAATTTATTTATTATAACAAATTAATGACTTAAATATTTGATTATGTCTATGCATATAATTTTAAATTAGCATTTTTATAATCTTGTATAATGTAGTATATTGTTTTCTTTATTTGTCTTATTAAAGAAAAATGTCTCTTTCTTGTAGACAAACATTTCTAACTTGCAAAACCATATCTTTGCTATATATAAAAATCTTCATTTCCTTTGCTAAGCTATTTAGATTTTTATTTAATAGATATCCAAAATTTTATACACTTCCAAATATTTTTTCGCAAAATTTTGTTGATATCTCATTATTAAATAATGTTTATAAGTATAAGTAGCTGATCATAATTATAAATAGTTTTATTTGTGAAAATTATGTAGTAGTTAACTATATAACTGATTTAATATCAACAGCTAAAATTGAGCCTTTTTCCTTCAAATAATTTTAATTACTTTAAAGTATTTTTTATAATTTAGTATCATAAATTTTGCACTTTATATTATAAGCTTTCTCTTTCTTAGATTTTTTGTTTATAGACTTTATATATATGCTAGTTATAGTGCATCTTTAAAGGGTAAGAATTTGAATTATATTGTGGTCTACATAAGCAAAATTTTCTTGTTTATTAAAATTATTTCAAAATACAGTATAAAGAAGATAATACAAGTTAATTTATGTTTATTGTAAGATTATGTATTTTAATGAAAGTTTTACATAGATTTCATTAAGTATGTACATTTTTGGTTATAATTTCTATATAATTGTAATAATTTATCTTATTTTTCATCTATTATTATCTATTTAAAACAACTAACTTCTTTTAATAGATATTGTGTCATTTTAATAATAATATAAATAGTTACAGAGATTACCGTGTTTATTTTTTAAATTTGTGTTGCAAAAAAAATTCGAGTTTTATTCAGATGAGATTTTTTTGTTTTTCTTATTATTATATAAAATAATAAAATGATAATTTCTATTCTAAGTTATAAAATTGTTTCATTCTTATTTAAAAAGATAAAATAATTTTTTAACTTAATAGTTTTGATAATGCACTATTTTCTTTTAAACAAATTTTTTATTTTCATATAAAATATTGCATATTAATACTTAACAATTTTAATAATATATTAAAATTTTGCATCGTTTGAAGATTCAATAAAATTTTTATTGTTAATGTTTACCTTAAAAACTTCGACATTTTTTTATTTACTTAAAATTTAAAAAACTGGTTTTTAAATTTTTAAAATCAAATTAATTATTTAAGAACATCAAAATACAAGTTAAACGATAATAAAACAATAAATTTTTTTTTATGCAATTTTAAATTTTTTACATACTGTAATAAAATATAAAATTTAGATATTTAGTAAACATTAAATAATTAATAAAAGAAAATATATTTTTAAACACTTTTATTAAATAATTTTAAAAAAAATATTTAATTTTTTAAAATAAATTTTAATTTTAGCATTTGTCGTATTTTCTAATAAATATCTAATTAATATCAATATCAAACATATTATAAATTGTAATGATAAAACACTTCACTATAAGCCATATAATATTAAAATACTTAGAAAATGATAACAAATTATTTAACACACTTAAAAATTCATAAGGATAAATTAAAGTAAAATAAGAATATCTTCTTATAATTATAATTTTCATTGTATCCTCATTTCTTTTATTTAAAATACATATTTCAAACCCTATAATATTGTTTTCGTTTTTTAACAATCTTTTTTTACTGATCATATATAATAAAGTTAATATTTCATAATTATTCAAATCATATTCTAAACTTTGTTGATATAAATTAATAATTATATATAACTTAATCAATCGTAATCTACTATGAAAATTTAATATATCACCGTAAATTTTTATAAAACATAATACAAATGTCAATTTATCTAATTTGTTAACTGTTGAATTTATCTTTTCTAATATATTTTCAATTATATCAACTATATGTATTTCGTGATGTAAGGAAAAATAATATGTACAATTGGCTATACTATGTATATGATCAAATTTACTATCTAAGTTTAACATAAAAAAATTGTTTAATTTTGATATTTTGTGCAAAATATAATCATCTAGTGTTTTTGATTTTTTAAAATTTTCAAAATTTATGCATTTATTTGAATTTTTTATTGTTCTTATGTTATAACCTAATTTTAAAAAATTAATTAGATTTTGAGAAATTAAATCGTTAATTTTATTTGGTTTCTTAAAATATGCAGTATATATATTAAATTTGATTATGAAGGATGAATCAAATCTTAGTAATAATGTTGAAAAATTGTTAAAAATACGTTTGATAAATTTATTAAAATTGTTCATATTATACTTTATTGACAAATTTTTATACATTAAAATTTCAAAATGTATGTTAAATATATCTTTAAAGCATAAATCATATATATTGTTTATAGACAAACCTTCATTTAAAATTATATCTTTTATTGAATTTAAAGATTGTTTATTGTCTAAAAATATACTGTAATGTTTTATCTCATTGGTGCAAGTATTTTCAACAAAAATATAGCATGTATTTGTATTAATTGGATCAATAAGATAAGTTGATAATATAAATTTAGGTTTTAAATCTTGAAACATTAGGTTTAAATTCATTTGTTGTACAGATGTCAATTTTAATAGCTCAATTTCTTGAAAATCATTCAATGAACATAAAACATAATTTAAATATATATTTATTAATATTATGTTATGTAAAAAATAAAATTTTTTAATCAAATCGAACATTTAAGGATGTATTAAATTAATATTAATATATTTTTAAAGAAAAATTAAATTTTACAATAAAAAAACCAGAAAATTTTTACATTAAATAAATACAAAAATAAATTTATTTTTAAATTAATATTTTATTTTGAATTTTAAAATAATTTTTGATTATATCATTTTTGATTAATTAAAATACTTATTTATTAAATTATAATTTTTACTTATTTAATCAATTGTAACTTGTGATAATTTTTAGATAATACGATTTACATTTATTTTTTAATTTTAATAAATATGAATAAAAAATGATATTTATAATTTTTGTATTTATTTTTTATCATTTTCTATTAAAAGTACAATTAAACAAATATTGTTATAAAAGCGTAAAATTTTTAAATAGTAGAATAAATAATTTGAAATTTTTATGATAAATCCTTTTAAAATTAATAATTGATAATATATATTTAAATACAAAATTAATTAAATTTTTATAATATATGTTTAATCTTTAAAAGAAATTTTAAATATTCTTTTATGGTATCAATTTATATGATTTCGTTAGATTTTGCTTAAAAAATAATCTAGTTTTATAAACTTTAGTAATTTTTAATTCTTTTTTTTTAATTTTTTAATTTCTAAATCACACTAAAAAATATTTTTTTAAATAAAAATTAATGTAATTAATACAATTTTTGAATTTTTTAAAATAAGTTATGTCAATCAGAATGAAAAAATTAAATTTTTTATAATCAAATGTATTATCAATATAATTTAATTTAGTATTTTAATAAAAAATTAATCATATTTTATTTACGATAATTATGTAATAAAATAAAAGAATTAAATTGTATGAAAATTTATTGTTTTAAGATAAAATTTGAAAAGAAAATTAATTGAAAAGTTATTTACATATCATTGTTTTTAAATAAGATAAGAATGTAGTTACTAACAAGTAATAAAAATAGAGATAAAAAAATTAATGAAAATAAATATTAAATAAAAACATATAAAATTTATAAAACAGTAGATATCGCAAATAATTAAAAAAAAAGCAAAAAAAATTAAGTAGGTTTGTATCAAAAAAACATTAAAATGATTGAAAATGATGTTTTGAAATTATTTAATGAGAAAGTTAAAAAGTCTGAATTTTGTGATGAATTTGAGCTCAGAAGAATTTATTAAGGATGTTTATATAAATTAAATGTATTTAAATTTGGTAAATAAACTATTTGATTAAAAATTATTTTTTAGTTTTGGATATAACAATAAAAATAATATGATTTTATATTTTCTTTAAATAATTATTGAATCTTTTTTTAATTTGATGATTATTTTATTGAGAATATTTCATTAAATGATAAAATTATGAACTCAATTTAATCAATATTTTGATAAAGTAGTACATACTGTAACAATATGTAATTTTATATTTCAAGTATAAAATAATTTTTATTTTAACTTTTATTTATTCAAATTCAAACTTGTCAATTAATATCATTCAAATATATTTTCACAATTAGTTTGAATAAAAAAATATCCCATTAATACTAAACGATCAAAAAATGTTAGCAGAATTGCATATAATAAAATACAAATTTATCTAGTCAATTTGTAATGATTTTTAATCTTTAAAATAAAATTTAGCAAATAATATTTTAATATTTGTTCAATAAATTATAATATAATTGATTAGAGTTTCATTTACAAATAACTTTAAAAACAAAATACAAAATCTTTAAGAAAATTATAAACAAATTTGTAACTTAAATTTTTTGTTGATTTCATTTTCTTAAACAACAAGTATCCTATATAATATTTTTTTATACACTAATTTAATTAAGATTTTAAAAATTTCTATGCTAATAAATTTATACAATTTAATTTTTATATTTTTGTATACATAAATAGAATTTTCAAATAGTTTATATAAATTTTATGAATTAAATTATTATGAAATAGTAAAATAAATTTTTTTTTAATTATAATGTGCTGTATATATCAATATATATTTATTTATTAATGTACCACATTTGAAAGTCGACATCCTTAGACTTGATGCTGTGATCAAGTCTGTGGAAATCTACGTTGAAAAACACCCTCCCAGTAATATGTCGGATATAGCGCGAATATTACAGGCAACTCAAATTTGCTATCAGGAGGTCACCAAAAAGGAAGTGAAACCGTCAGTATGGAAAGAAAGTATCTTGAAAAAGATTGAATCAATTAATGCTAAGGTGGAACTTCTTAGTAAGGTAAAAAACTTTGGAAAGCTCTCAGCTGAAGAAAAAGCTAAAGCCAAGAAGATTATGCGTGAGTTAAACCTCAAAGCTTGCTTACATCATGATCTATCTGAAGCTATAGCTGTCTTCTCTGAGAAAATTGCTGTCTATACTAAAAAGTTGGAGGTTAGCCAAAAACGAAGAGAGTATAGGCAACACAATCAAAGCTTTGAGTTATATAGAAGTAATTTCTATAGACAACTTGGAGAAGCTCAAAAAGTTGACCACACGGTAGGAAAAGAAGAGATAAAATCGTTTTGGTTCACTATGTGGAACAAACCTGATTACACTAATGAGAGCAATTCCTTTAGTGTGTATCTCTTAGACTACCTTCCTGAATCTGAAGAGCAAATTATTTTCCCAACATACACTGAATTCCAAGATATTATTAAATATCTCCCGAATTGGAAAGCAGCCGGTTGTGATGGTATCTACAACTTTTTTATTAAGAAGTGTGTTCCATTACACCCGTTCCTTTATTCCAGCATAAAGGAAGTATGTTTTGGTGGAAAAACACCCGAAAGCTGGTTTTACAAAGGAATAACGTACTTGATCCCGAAAGGTACGCCTACACGTGGTAGTGATTTCAGACCTATCACATGCATGTCAAACCTCTAGAAACTCACAACCAAATGTACAACTAAAGTTATGCAATTAATTGTAGAGAGTAGAGGATTGCTTGCAGAGAACCAGCTGGGAACAGTGCGATTAGTCCAAGGAGCTAAGGAGCAAGCGATGTTAAACATAGCCATCAATAAGGAAAATAACAACCTCCTTAAAACTATGTGGGTTGATGTAAAGAAGGCTTACGACTCAGTAGACCATATTTATCTTTTATCTTGCATAGAGAGGTTGATGCTTCCTCGATGGATAGTAGAATTTCTACAAGCCACAGTAAAACAGTGGCACATCGAGATAAGATCAGGATCAGAAATGATTCTGGAAAAAAAGATCGAAAGAGGAATACTACAAGGCGACTCGTTGTCTCCTCTGTTGTTTGTCCTATGTATGGATCCTTTAAGCAGGAAACTTAACTTAAAGTACCCAAAAGTAGGTGTACGTTTAGACAACCAGTCTTTCGTCACAAACCATCTTTTATTTATTGATGACCTTAAGCTCTTGGCAGAGAATCAAGATGATCTTAAGTCCATGATTGAAGAAACTAAAAACTTCTTTAAAACAGTTGGATTAGAGGTCAATCGAGAGAAATCTGCGACTAATTGCATTGGGTGTGAGGAAGATGCCGTTATACTAGAAGGCTCTCAAGGTTACAAATACTTAGGTATTACCGAGGACTCTTCTAGTGTAATCAAAATCGAGACGTTTACAAAGGTAAAGACTGAGATTCTTAGACGAGTCGAAAGCCTCTGCATGACTAAGTTAAATGGTGTCAATATGATAAGAGCTATTAACGAGCATGCAATTTCAGTCATAAATTACCATGTGGGTCTTCTCAAATTAGAGCCCGAAGAATATAAGAAACTCGATTTTGAAATTCGCCAGGTGCTTATAAAGCACCATATCCACTTACAGCCGGCCTGTAAGGAGAGACTGTACCTGCCAAGAAGTGAAATGGGTAGGGGCCTTGCTTGTGTTGAGCACAGGAGTGAAAACATGTTACTTAACATGTATAACTCTCTTAGTGCAGCTAGAAATAGCTCGCTAAGGCGTGCTGCAATACTGAAAGTGGAAGAAGATAATAAATCTCATCTTTCACAAATAGTAGGGTACCTGATGACAAAGTATAAACTTGCAGGTATAGTCACCCCCAAAGTGCTAATAGTAGCCCAATTTGAGATGCTTAACAACGAGATTAAAAAACGAACCAATCACGGAAAGTTGTTTAAAGCAAGGGATCACGAATTAGTAAGCATAAGGGACTCCTCTACATGGCTGATGAAGGGAAATAATCAGGCAAGATCTAAAGCAACATATTGCTTCCTGCAGGATAGAAAAATATTCTGTGGTCAGGAGGGACAATGTCCTCACTGTAGATCTCATAGGAAGACGGTGGATCATCTAGCTACCAGTGTGATCGAATGTTAGGATTTGATTATATGAGAAGACACAACGAGGTAGTTAAATGCATTCATCTCTTACTATGTAAAAAATATGGTTTTAAAAAGACTAATAAATTAGGTCCCATTCCGTACAAGAGGTAATGTCTAATGACAATGCTGAAATACGTGTGGATACAAGGATATCAACCGATATCAAAATAAACCATAATAAGCCTGATATTTTTGTCTTAGATAAGAAGAACAAGGAAATTTTAATTGTCGAAGTCGGTATAACCAACCAAGATCTTCTCATTATTGTTGAGAATGAAAAATTAAGAAAGTACGACATTCTTGCTAATGAGCTAGGGTTAATTTATAAATCTAAGACAAAAATTATCCCTTATGTAATGACATGGGATGGTGTAGTAACGACATATCATAAAAGATACATCAAAGAGCTAGGAATACAACCGTCCTTAGAAGCATATATCCAGTCAGTAGTGCTGAAGAAAACGCTTGAGAGTATCTCTCTTGAACGAAGACGAGGACATGACCAGAGTGATGCTAGAGAGGAAGAGGTGGAGCGACAAGTGGAAAAGTTAGTAGAATCTAATTTTAAATATGTGGAAGGGATAACTATGGACCCTATTAACAATAACCGGGGTGACATATTGAACCCTGAAGATCTCACAGATAGTAATACAGGTGAGGTAAAGAATTCCCATATAATAAGTAGTGTGCCTGAACATGAGGCTAGTTGAATAAATAATGGACAAGGAAAAATAACTCAATAAATATTTTTAG
>KE647293.1:0-21535 GCA_000447185.1 Vairimorpha apis BRL 01 | reverse complement strand
CCTTAAAAATATATATATGTAATTACTATGACATTATTCTCAGGTTCGTTCAATATTAATAATATCATAAAACATTCCGTAAAATATTAATTTTGAATTACTTCCTTTAACTATTTTCAAATGTGTCATACCAATAATTTTAATCAGTTCATAGTTTTCTTCGTTTTTTGCTATTCTGAATAAAGAAGAAATTAAATCTTCAGGATCATATTTTTGTTTCCATATATCTTCAAATTTTTTTATTCCTTCGTTTATGTCTTCGTTTAATGTATTTAAAAAGTCTTTAAGTAATTTAGGGGATGGAACTCCAATTAATTTAACAAGATAATCTTCAGTAATAATATTGGGATAGTTTACACAAAGTTGTAAAATATTCAAACATTGTCTCATATCACCATCACTTGTATCTATTATAAATTCTATCGCGTCGTCGTTAATTCTTATATTTTCTTTTTGAATAATCTCTTGTAATCTAGGTCTAACAAATAGTTTTTCAAATTTTAAAACAGCACACCTACTTTGGATAGGTTCAAAAATTTTAGCAGAATTATTACAAATTAAAATAAATTTACAAGTATCGCTATTTACTTCCATAATACGTCTCATAGCTTGCTGTGCATTTACTGTCATACTATCACATTCATCAAGTATAATAATTTTGAATGGTACATTTTTAATACTTCTCATGCAAAAATCCTTAATATTTGTACGTACAGTATCTATTCCACGGTCATCTGAAGCATTTAATTCCAAAATTGCACTTGAATCATTTAATAATATTTTGGCAATTAATTTTGCAGATGTTGTTTTTCCTGTACCCGGCGGACCTGTAAACATTAAATGTGGAAAAGATTTTGATTTTATAAGTGAATTTAATGTTTCTAAATTATTTTTGCTTCCAATTATATCAGAAAGTTTTTTTGGTTTATATTTGTGAACTAAAAGATCCATAAGGGCAAAAAATGTTTTTATACAAACTCAATATTTTAAAAAACAAATTTTTAAATTAAAAGTAAAAAATATGGATAAAATACACATTTAGTTGTTTTTAATAGAAACCACAAATTATAAAAAAAACAATAATTTTATAAAATAATTATTGAAATATTTTAATTTTTAATAGAATAATTTATCTCTTATAATATACTTTAGATTGACAACCAACATAAGGACATATGACTTCAGAATTTGTAACATATTTATGCAAAATACTTTTCTCATAAACATGACCACATTTATTTTTATAAGGCGTTTTGATAATTTTTTGTGTAAATGGACATCGAATACTACTTTTAATACTTTTAAATTCCATTTCGTTTTCAAAATTTTCTTCAATATTTTCAAGTTTTGAAACAAATTCATCAAATATAGAATTTTTCAAAATTAACTCTTTTTTATTTAGAATTTCTTTGTGTATATTAACAATTTCTTTGAATTCATTTTCATTAATTTTCAATATTTCATCTAGTAAATCTTTTTTTTAGATATATATTCATCCATAAAAGGATTTAAAAAAATATTTTATTGCTAAAAATTTTTATTTTTATACTATTTAACAAAAAAATTAAATGAAACTTAGCAAAAAAAATTTTATATATTATTTTTAAAGTAAAATTATTTATACTTAAAATTTATTTTTATATCATTTTCTAAAAATAATTTTTAAATCCTTATGAAAAATTCTTTAAAATATAAAGATTTTAAAAATAATAATATAGACGAATATATTTTAAATTTGTTTGATAAAGAAGCAAATAAAAGAAAAAAAATTGAAGAAAGTGAATCATATGACAGTTTTAATCAGAAAATTATAAATTTATTTATAGGTAAAAGGAAATTTGAAATTACTAATAATTTATTCAATTTTTATAAAAGTTCTACATTGTATGTTTGCAATGATTGTTTAGAATTATATGATTTAGAAATAAGTTTTAAAAGGCATATAAAAAAATGTAGTAAAATTATTGCAGGATCTTATGTAGTATATCATGATGAAAACATCAAAATTTTAAAAATACAAGGTTTAGATAATATATCTATTTGTCAAAATATATGTAATATTGGTCGATGTTTCATAAAAAATAAAACATTATTTTGGGATATTGAAAATTATAATTTTTTTTACTTTTTGAAAATAATATATTTGCAGGATATTTTTCAGAAGAAATTTTAAATTCTGATAATAATTTATCATGTATTACTATTTTTCCAGATTTTCAAAAAAAAGGGTACGGATTACTTTTAGTTGATTTTAGTTACTATTTAAAAAAAGGTACATGTGAAAAACCGTTAAGTGTAGATGGAATTAATTTATATAATAAATATTGGAAAAATAAAATATTTTTATATTTGAAAAAAATAACGGCAAAAGCAAATCTATAATAAATATAGCAGACGATTTGAATATGAATGAGGATGATGTAATTACAGGTCTTAATCTTTTAAACGCTAAATTAAGTAAAAGAATTAGTGTTAAAAATATAAAAATTAAAAATATAAATTTTGTAAAAATACAATGTATTTTATAAATAAATAAATTATTAGTAACATCCTTCTTCAGAAGCTAAATTTTCTACACCTAAAATTTCTGCAACATCTTTATATATTTTATACCTATTTTGACTTTTTTCTAAATTTGATCCTGTACATTCTAATGATCCATTAATTGCTTTAGTAGTTGCTCCAAACTGATTATCGCTAACACCAGGCGCAGATGCAACTTTATTTTTCCAAAACCAAGCGCTAACTTTTGCTCCCAATTCAGGATCCTCTGCTACTTTTTCAGGATTATCAAAAATATCTTCTCCGATTGCTTCACCTGCTTCTTTATAATTTTCAGGCCATGATAATTGAATAAAACCACGACCGTGATATGATTTTCCAGGAGCTCCTCCACTACCTCCATATTGCTCGGCACATTTATTTGACCCAGCGCAATCTATTTCTTCTATATATTGAAATCCTCCAGATTCATGTCCTGTTTGTGCAATAAACATTGCTGCTTCATTCAAATCATTAAATTCTTCATTAACAACCTTGACAATTGCATCTACAAATTCTGGATTTGGTTGATAATTGCTTTTAGTCATTGCTTCTATTATTTGATCAGAAGTAATATTTAAATTTCCACCTCCTCCACTGCTATTGCCACCAGCCTTTGAACCTTGAGAATTAGAAGCACCCATAGAACCAGTATTTTTACTAGTGTTAGCATTTTGTGATTGTGTTGAAGAAGTACCTGTACTTTTTGTTCCTCCTTGAACATTATTTACTGGATTTGTAAGCATTATTAAAATTAGCATTATTATTTGTCTTCAAAGCACTGGAACCATTGGAACTACCGCTTGTTTTTGAAGCACCAGAAGAACTATTTTTAGAACCCCCTCCACCATTAGTTCCTAAATTTGAGATTGGACCATTTTGTGAAGATCCTGATTTTTGCAGAAGAACCATTTTTAGAACTTCCCCCACCACTAGTTCCTAAATTAGAAATTGGACCACTTTGTGAAGATCCTGATTTTGCAGAAGAACCATTTTTAGAACCTCCTCCACCACTAGTTTCTAAATTAGAGATTGGACCACTTTGTGAAGATCCTGATTTTACAGAAGAACCATTTGACGAATTTTTCATGTTACTACTATTATTTGATTTTGATGAATTTTGTTGTGCAATATTAGATATTGGTTTATTATTATTTCCGTTCGAACTTGTACCAGAACCAATCAAATTTGAACTTTTAACATTTGGTTTTATTTTGTTATCTTTTTCTTATTTATATCAATGTTTACACCAACTTGGTTTTCATTTTTTAAAATAGTTCGAGTTACTGTTACAGTAGTTATTGGATTTTGAAGTTGCATATTTTTGTAATAGGTTATCGTTTTGGTTTTTTATCTTTTTTATTATCATCATTTGTCTTTTTTTTGATACTCTTTTAACTTTAAATTTATTCCTTTTATGTTTACTTCTAGGCTTTTGTTCTTCTGAATCATTACTTTCTTTACTTTCACTATTATTACTATCAGAATCATTATCAGTACTATTTTCTTCATTTTTTTTATTATCTTTATTATATCGTTTCTTATTATTTTCAGATTTATCGTATTTATTTTTTCTGCGTTTCTTATTATTTTTAGAATTATTATCTTTCGAATCATCTTCTTTTTTATGATTCTTTAATTTTTTTGATTTAACAATTTGATTTTTTTTCTTTATTATTTCATCTTTAATTTTACTTATCAATTTTAAATCTTTTTCTGTCTGTGATTCTTCATCATCTTCTGGATTTTTTTCTTTTTTTAGATTTCTTATCTTTTTGATCATCTTCTTTCCTTTGTTTTCTATTTCCTTTATTATTATACTTTTTTAGTTTATTTTCAGAATCTTTGTCTTCGTTTGTATCTGTAGATTTATCATTTTTATTATCTGATTTTATTATTTTATTTTTTTTCCATCTTTTTCATCAGAATTTTCATTTTCTGAAGTTTCCTCATCAGAATCTTTTGAATCTTTTTTATCTTCTTTTGAGCTATTTGAACTTTTCTTACTATTTTTATCTTCTGAAGTATCAGAATCTTCTTCTTCTTCACTGTCATTTTCATTGTAAATTTCGCTTTTTAATTTTTCTACAAAACTTTTATCTTTTGTTAATTTTAATAGTTGTTCCATTATTTTAGAGTCTTTTGTGATACTTTTATCTTCACTTTTTTCTGATGTAGAAGATAAACAAGCAACATTATCATTTTTTATAGAACATTCAGTTCCTTTTGGACAGTCAGTTGTTATCCAATAACCGTTTATATCACATATCTTCAACATATTCTTTATACACATAGAAGAACCCGGTAAACAAGAATCTTTTGAATAACTCCATAATAAATGCATTATTGATAATAAAAGCATTTCTATATTTAGTATTTAGAATTTATTTTACAAATTAATGTTTTAAATTTAACCAATTAATTTTACGATTTTGAAAAAATGTTTCAAAAGAACCCAAATATGGCTTTTAAAAAAGATTATTATGAAAGGAAACAAGTAAAACATAGACAAAAATATGGTAAATTGGAAAAAAGAAAAGAATTAATTGAACGATTAAAAAAAATAAAAGAAAGAAAGAAAGAAATTATTGATGCCAAAAATGAAATTGAAACTGTAACTGGTAAAGAATATTTTTTCAAATTTAATAGTATAAAAAATAAAAATAATAAAATTTATATAGAAGAAAATGAAGATGAAAATGAATTAAAAAAAAATTAATTTATATAGATAAAGAAATTGTTAGGGCTGAAAATAAAATTAAGTCATTTCAAAATATTCCTACAGGTAAAAAGTTTAAATTTGATGAAGAAGGTAATAAAATTCTTGTACAGAGAGAAAATTTAACTCACATAAACGAAAATTTGTCAAAATATAATGATTATCTTGAAAAATTAATTTTAACAAGAAAAAAAATTTCTGAACAATTATAATTATTAATAAAAATGTTTTTTAAAAATTATAAATTTAGTACATTATGTATAATACAATAAAAATATGTTAATTTTTGAATAAATAAATAAACATTGTTAATGTAAAATAAATAAGTACATTATATATAATACATTAAAATGTAGTATATCTTTTAAAACAATTAACTTTTGAGAATATTTTAATATAAGTTGTAAAAAATTTATAATTAAGAGAAAAAAATTTGAATTTAAATAAATACATTTTTTTAGGAACTTCATAAAATTGTAATTAATATTTAAAAATATTAAAACTTTAAGGAATTATAGAATTAATAAATATTTATTTATCTTAACTTACGATGTTCTCTTTCGCACTCTAATATCGCCACTGTATCTCCAACTACAATTGGACCTTTTACAAATCTGTTAATAGATCTACCTGTATCTAATAATTCTAATTTGACTAGAGTTAATGCGCCTGCAGATCCTGCTCTTTCTGATACTTTTGTAACTTTTCCATAAAATTGTTGTTGTAAATTAGCTTCCATTTGTAAGGGTGTTAATTTACAAATTTTTATTTTAATTTTTACCCACATTTACAAATGATTTTATCAATGGATGGTGTATGGACTATCTCACCACAACATCTTAAAATACTGGAAATAATTGAAGAACTACAAACTCAAAATTTTAAATCAGATTTTGATGTAATTAAAAATAAATCAAAGGTGCAAAATGTCAACGGATATCTTCAAGATTTGATTAAATTAAATTTTCTTAAATATGACACACCAAATTACAGATTAACAATTTCAGGAATCGATTGTATAGCTATTAATGCTCTTAGAAAAAAAGGATTAGAAAAGATGGGCACTAAGATTGGTGTGGGTAAAGAGTCAGATATTTATTCTGGTATTTTTAATGGAAAAAATGTAGCATTAAAATTTCATAGACTCGGTAGAACGAGTTTTAGATCAGTCAAAAATAAGAGAGATTATACTAAAGGTAAAATTGATTGGTACAAAATAAATAAAATTTCTTGTTTTAGAGAAGTAAATTATTATGATCTATTTAAAAATTTAGATGTTCCTGAATATATTACTTATAATAGACATATTATTATTATGGAATTATTAAATTACACTTCGTTATATATGATTAAATTAATAAATCCTGAAGAAATTTATTTAAAAATGATAAATTTTATTAGAGAATTATGGCATATGGGGTATGTTCATGGAGATTTTAATGAATTTAATGTTATGGTAAGAGAAAGTGGTATAAAAATTATCGATTTTCCTCAATGCTTAAAATCCTCACATATACAAGCTTTAGATTATTTAAAAAGAGACATTTATTCAACAAGAAAATATTTTGAAAAAAAATATAATCTTATCGTAGAAGATAATACTTTTGACGATTTATTTGATAGTTTATGAAATTTTATTTTTTATTTTAATATTTTATAGTCAAGATAATTATATTTTTATATTTTTATAAAGTCATTTTTTAATTGTAATTTTTTAATAAAATGTTATAGTATTATTAAATTTTATAAAAAAATATACATTAAAAATTTATATTTAGTTTTATTTAATTTTTTTAAAAACTGATTTTAAACTAACTAATCAATTTATAATTATTTTATAAATAAAACTTCAAGTATATTTTTTAACATATTTTAAATATCAAAATATCGATTTTCTATATATTTATTTTAAAGAAATTACTTAATGATTAAATTTAAACATATGTAGGTTACAAAATATTATATATAAATAATATTTTAATGTTTTTGAAAAAAAATCTAACATTAAAACATTTATTATTAAAAAAATTATTTTTTGAATACACTGATGATTAATAAAATGAAAATAAATCATTAATTTATATTCTTTCTTTTCATTAAAATTTTAACAACATATAAATATAATGTGAATGAAAAATTATAATGTAAATTTTACCATAATAAATTTTTTGATGATAAATATATCAAATAAGAATTATTATTACAAAAAATTAATAGTAATAAAAAACATTGTAAAAGATTTATGACAAATATAATTTTAATTAACCCTTATGTTACATTTATCATCATTTTTGTTTTAAATATCGATAAAAAAATAATATTTGCTAAAAGTTTAATTTTTTTATTAAATAAGTAATATATCATTCATATTGAATTACTTAAGAAATTTTTTAAAATAGATATTTTCAAATTTTGAATTTTACTTTTACAATAAATAAAATTACTTTTCATATCAAATAAAGAAAAATTTCCTTTTTTATAATATTATAACGTGAATATTTTATTTTATTTTATATAAACACATTAAATTTTTTTTAATGTCATTAAAAATTGTTTGTATAATATACATAAATTCATATATTTAAAACATAATTAGTAATTTTTTTAGTCAAAATTGCTTAAATTGAAAAATTAAATTACAAATAAGTAATTTTAATTGTAATTTAAATGGTGCTAGAAATACTAGACCGAATCGAAGCATACATTCTATCAATAGCTCTTAAAAAAACTTTAGAGAGAGTTTTCTTTTAAGTACAGAAAATTCGGAAAATTATTTTAGCGGAGAACGAGAGGAACGAAAACTTACATTTTAAGTAAACTCGTTTGTTACGAAGACGACAATATTATGCAATAATAAAAATAAATTTTCAAATAAATAATCTTAAAATTTTATCAAATAATAAACATTTTTTAGAATCATTAAATTTGTATTAAAAAAAATTTATACCTACAATTTAAATAATAATCACTTTATTTTAATTTTAATTTTTTGCTATTTATATACATCATGGTTTTTTAAAGTGAAAAGTCTTACTAATATACAAAAATTGATTTTTAATTTAAAATTTTAAAGAAAATGCATATAGTTAATTTTTTAACGTAATTTTCTATTGAAAATAAATTAACCTGTAATTTTGTTTTTAACATTATTAATGTCTTGAGACAAGCCGTCTCTGAACGTCAGAATCCCAAACTTAGAGTGATTCGAATTAAAACATGGAAATTATATTAATTAAGACAGGAGATCTTATAAATAATAAGCGAGGTTAGAATAATTCCACTTCTATAGGTGAAGAAACTTTATTTCCTCTTTACTAGTTGAGAATTTTTGGCTGTTAAATTAATCCGTAACTATTTAAGTCTGAAATATGCCCTTTCTATTATGAGTCTATATGAGTCTAAATAAAAATTATTATTGTGAAAATAATGAGTTTCTTTCTACTCCTTCGGACCAGACCTCGAGCTTGACACAATTAATACAAGTACAATAAAAATAATTTTTTGTAATATTATTTTATTAAATACTAAATTTATAACTTATAGTAATTATAACTTACTGTAAAAACAATATAGATAAATTTGAAAATAAATTTTGTATTGTGTATTTACAAAACATAAAATTTTTTGTAGAATGTATAAAAATCTAACACTTTATTATTAAAGATATTTATAAAAATATACATTTTTCAGTATTTTTATTTTAAAAAACGTATAATTATGTGATTTTTACTTATAATTAACTAATATTATAATATGTTTGTAATCTAATATTTACTTTTGTAGATAAATTATTTATATAATAATAATATAATCAATAATAGTTTATAATTTTTATAATAATGAAATATTTGTAATAAAAATTGTATTATTTTGTTTTGTAAATTTATATTTTACTTATAATGAACATTTTGTTCAAAAAAGTAAATTATAATTTTAATTAATATTAAAGTAGTTTATAATGTAAATTGATTATTTCTTTACAATAAAAAAATTATTTTAAAATCATTCTTAATTGTTAAATAATACATAAATATAAAACATGTTTTCTAACATTTATTTTTCTATGTCTAGACATTAGTGTATTAATATATTGCAATTTTATATTTTTATCAAAAGAATAAAATTACTAAAATATTTTTTTGAATAGTTATTATAATTTATTTTATATTAAAATTAATATTTTATTTTAAAATTTTATTTTTTTTATGATAGATATTAAAAGTTCTTTAATTTTTGATTTCAATATTTAATTTGAAATATTTTTTTTCTAAATTTATATATCATATTATTTGATTCATTTTTTAAAAAAATTATTTATAAAACAATGAATAAAATATTTAATACACATTTAATTTCTAAAAATTTTGTTCTTTTTATTTTTAATTTTTAATAATTATAATTTCTAGTTTTTAATTTTTTTGTTATAACAAATAAAAAAAATGTAACAACATTTTTAAAAAATTAAGGAGTAAATCAAATTCTTTTTATTTTTAAAATATTTTCTTAAAACATAAATAACCGTTTTTCCCCTTAATATGTATTTATATAATATATTTTATAAAATTCTTTTATTCAAGCTTTTAATACCGAAATATTCTATTTATATTGTTCAAACTGATGATAACATTTTACATTTTATTAAAGATCAAAATGTTATAGAATTAAATCTTTTAAAAATTAATGCAAATGATTATATATCTAATGTTGTAACAAATTATGAATGTTACGACATTTTACCAAGTTTAAAATATAAAATAGATAACGTAAAAGTATTAAAAAACGGAATGATTTATTTTATGAATAAAAAATTTTCAATAGAAAGTCTTATAGAAAAACCAAAATTAATTTCTGGGATAATATTTCAAACACAAAAAAAATATACAACTATTATTGAACATGGTGTTATTATTTTTTTAGTATCTTTACATTTGAATATTATTGATAGTATGTCATTGTATACTAGATATGAATTATTTTTATATATTTATTATCCATTCGAATCAAATGAAAATATTGTTGTAAACGATAATATTTTTATACATGAAAATAAATCATATAATTTTTCTTCTAGAATAGTTGCTGTATACGACACAGTTATATATGATACTGGTATTTATATGAGAAGAATATTTGATAATTTTACTTTACAGGAATATCGACCTTTTATACACAAAACAAAAAGTCTTAAAAAATACATTTTTTCTTTTATTTTTTTAATGCTAATTTCAATGTTTTTTTATAGATCTAAGAAAATTAAAATAATTTATAAGGAATATGAAACAAAAGAATATACAATTTCTAAAGGCATCTATAATAATATGCCTGTTTTGATTAAAAAATATAAAGAAAGTAATATTAAGGAAATTGATATTATAACAAAATTGGACCTCATTGGTATACCAAAAATACTATACTTTGACAGTAAATTTTATCGTACATTTAGTATATTCGAATATTCTGATCGTGTTACTTATTTAACGAAAAATGAGTTGAAACAATATACAGATTTAATACTTTTTTTAATTGAGCAAAAAATTTATTTCAAAAATTTTAATCCTATCAACATAAGACGTAAAAATAATCAAATAAAATTAGTCAATTTGTTTGATAATGATTGGTTTGGATGGTATCCAAATAATTTAGACTGTAGTATTCAAATTAAAATGGTCATGAGCGTAGGAATTATAATACATTATTTTTTAACAGGTTATCATCCTTTTGATATTAACAAGTCTCCAATGAATTTTATATTTTTAAAGAACAAAAATTTAATTCAAAATATCAAAGTTGAAAACATATTAAAACTTAAAAAATATACTAATGCAGATACTTTAGTATTAGATGAAAATATGACAACACAAAAATATTTAATTAGGCTAAGTGATCCATTGCGTCATGATTTAATTTATCATACAATAAAACAAAGAACAACAATAAAAAAATTAAGCAAACATCCTTATTTTTGGTCACACGAAAGAATATTTTTATTTTTAGCTAATTATAGTGATGTGCTTGAAGGTTCAATTTCTGCTTGCAAAAAATTAGAAAGAAACAAATCGAGAATATTTGATTCTTCATGGAATACTCCACTTGATACATTAATTAAAGATGAGTTAAGTATTTTTAGAAATTATAATTATAATAATGCAAAAGATTTAGTTCGTGTCATCCGAAATAGTGGAAGACATTATAATCAAATTCCTGAAGTTTTAAAAGAATTCTACGGTCAATTTCCAGTAGGGTTCGTGAATTACTGGACTAAACTCTTTCCCGGGTTGCTTATCGTTTGTTATAATTGTGGTGAAAGTTTAAAAGATAATGAATTGTTATCTGATTATTATTAATTCATAAAAACAAAATTATTAGATAAATATTGAAAATTTTACATATTTATTTATATGTAAAAACTCTTACATAAAGTATTTTTCAAATTAAGTTAAAAATTCCTTAATTTTTGATTCAATTCTAAATTTTAAAGGTGCTTTCTCAATTTTGTCAACAATGTAAATAATAATATAATTTAACAATTTTTTAAAATACTTAGGAATTTTACAATTTAAAAAATTTCCTAAAATTGTTAAGTAAGTTTCTAATACTGTGTAATTTTTCTCTTGTTCATTCCCATTCAATAATCCAGCTATAAAAGTCCAAGCTTCATCCAACATTTCACATTCTAAAATTAAACCAAAATAAACCGAATATATTCCTTTAATTCCTTCTTCGTTAGTTTTTGTTGAAAATAATTTATATTTGTAATATAAAAATAATTCGTCTGAATATAAAAATTTAAAAAGAGTTGAATATTGTTTATAGGATTCTTGATATCTTGAAACCTGAATTAAACTTTGTTCTATTATTTTTATTACAAAAATATCGATAAATATATAATTTTTATTATATTGATCAAGAATATTTGAAATGTTGTAAATCATGTTATAATCATTATTTAATTGATTAAGCCGTTTATTTATTTCTAATTTCATTTTAAAAATTTCCTGTTTTTCAAAAATTTTTATTTCTTGTTCACTATTATTTTTAATTTTCTTTATAAGATTTAAACTCAGAAAATTTTCAATATAAAAAGTGCTCAATGATATTGTGAAAAGTTCATTTAAATTATCATTAATTAACTCTTTATTTTCTAAATATTCATATTTTTGTGAAGAATAAGAATTAATATTTTTATAAATATTTAAAATGTTTTTTGGGCTAGAATTTTTTTGACCATTTTTTTCATAATTATGTCTTTGTGTTTTGTTTTTACCATATGAAAAATTAATTTTGTTATTTGATTGTTTTTCAAAATTATTTAAACCAGAACAATCATTATTCATACGGGGTTTTTATAATTTAAATTAGATAATACGTTAAATATTTTAACATTTATTACCCCTTAAAATGGGCAACGATACGATATTAAAAAAATTTATAGCAAATGGTTTACTTTACGCTGAATTAAAAGAGCTTTTTGAAAAATGTTTAATAGATGAAGGTTTCAGTTCTGTTGAACTAAGATTAGAAGAAAGTCCTGTTAAAGTTTTATTAAAAGTTGTTAATCCACATGAACTTATTGGTGACAAAAAATTCAAAATTACTCAACTTCAACATTTAGTTGCTTCTCGTTTAGATGTTCCAGAAAGTAATGTTAAAATTATTATTGATAAGGTTATTGAAAAAGGATTATGCCCTGTTTATCAAGCCAACTTGATTAGAGAAAAAATGTTAGCTAATGTGCCATACAAACGCGCAGCTAATTTAGTATTAAGAAATGCTAAGTTTGCAGGTGCTACGGGATGTTCAGTGACTATTAGTGGAAAGTTAAAAGGTTTAAGAGCATGTACTAAAAAGTTCTTAGAAGGCGTAGTTATAAAAAGTGGACAACCATCAAAAGATTTTGTTAAAAAACATATTACTACTGTTGTTACAAAACAAGGAGTTTTAGGTATTCAAGTTGCTATTATGTTGCCTCATGATCCTGAAGGTATTATAGGACCTTCTTCACTACTACCAGACAAAATTGTCGTGCTTAATCCTAAGTCAGAATAAATTAATTTTATTTTAAAAATTTATTATCAGAAAAATGTTACTTATTTTATTTGTTAGTATTTTGTTTACATTATAATTAATTTTTATAAAAAAATTATCCACTTATTATGTTTAAAAAATTTAAATATATTAATTGTTTTTAACATTTAAACAATGATACACAAAAATTTAATGGAATTTAAAATTTATCTATTTTTTTATATTTTAAATGTTACTAAAATATTTTTTAAAATTAATTCATATTTTATATCTCATATATTTTAAAATATACACTTTATATAAGCTGCAAATAATTCCCATAGTCTATAAAGCTCAGAAAAACTCTTTGTTTACGGTATATATTGGTTGTCTCGTATATTGTTTCTAAATACTTGGTTTTTTCCATCTCATATCATAAAATAATTATTGTATTGTAAAATAAAAATTATTTTACTTTAATTAACATGTATGTCATGTATGATTATTTTAACATTGTCAAAAAGATAAAAATATATCTTTTATTTTTTATCTATAAAATACGCATTAAATTTTTAATATAAAGTAAAAAATTTTTTTAGGATATTATTTTTCTTATAATTATGATTACTTTTGTAAAATTTAGATATTTGCTGAAAATGGTTAGTAATTTGGTTTTCAAATCCTTTATTATAAATTTTTAGTTTTTATCTCTAATTTAATCATCTCTGCATGCTTCTATATTTAGACTTTCTAGTGTTATTTTAAACACTCTAGATTGCATATATGCTTGTATGAGTTTGTATATATTTAATTCTTTTCTATAATGCTTATAAAAACTTTAAATATAAAATTATATTTATAGATGTTGATTATAAAATATAAGTCATTTAATATTTTTTTAATAATGAAAACATTTTATATAAACATTTTATAATCTAGAAAAATTAATATACAATATAGTTACTACAATTTAATATGTTTCATGTAGTTTACTATCTAAAGAAACGATTAATATAATAAACTTTTTTAAAATGAGATTAAATAATATAATTAATTGTAATTAAAAACGCAATATAATAATTTATTGAAAATTAATCGAAAAATACATAAAAAAACATATTTCAATTTGAATTATTATAAAGCAACAATTTTAAAAAGAATTGTTAATATGATTTTTAAGTATTTCTAATTTTTTTAACATTTAATAAATTGCATCCATTATTAATTATTCCCTTATTTTATGTAAAAAAAATTTCATTAGTTCTTAAAATTATTTAAAAATATAAAATTTTGTTAAAATATAAAGAGTTCTATTATATTTAACTTAAATTTTATTAAAAAATTAAATATTTAACATTTTTAATGTCAATTTATTAACTTACTGTAATCATTACCTTCAATAATATAAATTATTTATTTTTATTTTTTATAATATATTATTTTATTAAAATTTGAAATTATTTTTTATGCTTATCAATATCAAAATATGTATATTTTAACACATTAGCAATCAAAATACAATAACGAAATTTATTTTTATCTACAATGAAAATGCATAGGTTTTATCATGTAAAATAATAATACTTTAATGAATAAAAAAATTAATATGAAATTATATTTTGAAAATTAAAAAAATTATTACATAAATTATTATAAATTATTAATATAAAAAATAAACTATAAACAATAATTTAAACAATAATGAAACTTTTATATAAAATAAATAATTCAAAATAAATACCATAAAAAATTAATTTGAAAACCACATCAATTAAATAAATGATTGTGTTAATAAATTTAAAGTTTATTAAAATTATACTTAAAGATTAAAATTTGTTTTAGTACAATTTTTTTATTAAAACAAAATTAACTTATAATTTTAAAACAAATTTACATTTATAACTTCTTTTAATTTTACATTTTATTTAACATTTAATCAAATTAGAAAAATATTACAAAATAAAATTGACATATAAGAAACATTTTTAAAAATATCTTATATTAATTATTTTAATATGTTTTAATATAAGTTCAATCATAAATTTGCATTCTTTATAGCTTATAAATAAATTATAAATTTAATTTATTTTAAGTAATATTTTTAAGTTAAATTTGTATATAAATATAATTTTTTAAAAATTTTAAGCATATAAATAACAAAAAACAACAGTTTTAGAAAAAACTTTATTTTAGAAATATTAAATATCATAAACATGTTGTTAAAATTATCAAAAATTAATCAACTGATTTTTTAATTTAGATAAAAATCTATATAATTATAATAGAAATAATATTTAATTTATGATATAATTGCATTTTGATATTTTTATTAGATTGATCAATTTTAATTTACTATAAACAAAATTTAATTAATTTAAATATAATCGAGTTTTACCCCATATATATGAAAATTTTGTATATTTTTATGTTTTTTATTACTATTAATTCATTAAATAATTATATAGAAGCTTATTGTATTAGATTTTCTACACCTCTCGGCATTAAAAACAATGTTCACATAGTAATTCGGGATATTAAAGAATTAAGTGACTTAAAATATTTATATGATTCAAATTCTTCTAACTATAAATTTATTGGATCAGAAAGGAAATTTATAAAAATTATTGATAAAAAATTTTTTACAAATATAAAAACCAAATGTTATTGTATTAATAATCTAAGAAATTTATTTAATAATCATGTAATAACATATCATGAGAATAAAATTTTTTTTAAAGAGGGTTTTTTATTTGATGGTATTTTAATACCAAATATTGCAAAAATTTTAATTATTTTGAGGACAATTGATGAATATAAATTAAATTTTGATGGTAGATCTATCTTACCAGATATTGTCAAAGAAGATTTTCACTCAAGAATTGAACCTTTAGTAGAAGAAAATACAAATTTGCTTGTATCAATATTTATAAAGGAAAAAAAATAATTGAAAATGTTGTTAAAATATCTGAAAAATTTATACAATTGTTTAAAATACTAGATAATTTACTTGAAATTATAAATAAAAGAGAAATTGTTAATGGCAGATTAATTTATGTGAAAGATGTCATAAAAATTTTAAAAATAATATCGCATGAACATAATTCGTGGTTATCTTATATGAATATCTTAAATAATATTTATCATTGTGATGTTTTAATTCATATATTAAAAAAATTGCGTGATGAAATAGAAGTTTCAATTGTTTTTTATCAAAATTTATTGGCAAACGGAAATGACAAAGGAATCTTAGGACACTATTGGAGACTTACAGAATTTCACAGATCTAATTTTAATAATTTTACAAAAAGTTTAATAATTAAAAAACTTTTTATACGTAGAGAAGTTATTAAAGATATATTAATTAATTTTATTTTTAGCACCATCGATCATACTATAAAAAAAATATTTTAACTGTGGTATCGAAAGAAACAAACTATAGTACAGAAACAGAAAGTTCAAATATGTTTGTGAATATGCGCAATCAAATTTTGGAAAACGATATTAGTAATTTTTTATGATTATGTAAATAGAGAAAATTATTTTTACTCTAATTATTAATGAAAAAATTTTCTCTAATTTGTAAAAATATATTATATACATTATAAGAATATTTATTAAATCAAAAATATATTTGTAGTAAATTAAATTTTTTTCATTGTTTTTTTTAAAATTAAATTATAATTTATATAAAACTTCCATATATGACAATACTTTAAATATTTTATAACATTAAATATCACAAAACATTTTTTTAACACAAATCCAAAAAAAAAATATTTTGTCAAATTTTTAATTTATTTAATTTAATAACTTGCAGTTATAATTGTTAACATTTTTAATAAATTTTTTTTAAAATTTAAAAGATTATTTGTTAGATGAAAATATCAATATTAACTCCTGTACAATAATTTTATTAAAAAGTATAAAATTAAACTTTTTTAAAAAAGTTTTTTTTAAATTATAAATTAAATTATTTATATTACTTTATCATTTATAAGCAGATTTATAAAAAATCTTTTTCAAAATTTATATAATAATTCATTATTATATTATTTTATTTAAAAATAAAACATATTTATGTTTTATACGTTATTGACTATATAAATTATAAAAGAAAGTATATTAAATAATTACAAATTAAAATAAATATTGGTTATGTATATAATTTATAACTAAATTATACTAAGATTTAATTGGTTTGTTTTATACAATACAAAAAATGTATAATAATTTTATAAAAAGCTGTAAATTCTAAATTTTTTTTAAAAAATAAAATTTTATTAAAATTTGAATTCTTATAAAAAATATATTTTTATATAATAAATTTTAATCACTCAGATCTGTTTCTCGTTTTAACTGGAAATACCTTATCAAATGCTTTACTTGCTCTTACCTTCTTTCCATCAACTTCATAATTAGCTAATTTTCTAAGAGCTTGTTCTTGTTTATCTGGTGTATCAAATTCAGCAAACACAATACCACTGTCATTCTTAGTAGTTGAAATCTTGCAATCTCCTAACATTTCATTAAGATCAAGATCTCTCAAATCTTTAGGTATTCTGATGTACAACTTTTTATCACTAACTGTTACCTTTTCTACAGAAGATTGATTTTTAGAGAAATAGACATGGAACGTTTCTTCTCCAATAGTAATATTTTCTTGTCCAACAATCTCTTCAACAATAGTCACATCATCAAATTCAACAATTCCGACAGTTCTAGATTTACCGAATTTTCCTTTAACTTGAGTAATTTTTATTCCAATTCTAAAATTAGTATCAGATCATTTGATCATCATTAGTTCAGATTCACGAACCAAGGAATTATTTATCTTCACTTACATTTTATCTTCGTATTTAGAGAAAGCATCTGCTATAGCCTTAACTGTAACAGATTTTGTCAAATTACTTATTCCTAAGCTGTTTGTCTTCCTCATTAAGGGGTTAAAATTTTTTTTTTTAAATAACAAAAACAAAAAAAAGAAATTACATGAAAATAATTTTTAAGTTAAATTCTATATGATATAGATAGTTTTATAGAAATTTTTAATAAATTATTATTATTTAATTTAATTTTAATCTGTTTTTAAGATACAATAAGATTTATCATCAGAGCAAGTTCCAATTAAACTATCCTTTTCAGACCAAAAAATACAATTGATTACATCATTATGCAATTTTTCTATAACATGAACTATCTCTAATCGTTCACTTAAAAAAACTAAATTGCCTAAGTTTACTGTACATATTAAATAATTTTTATAGTTGCTTAATGCTTGAATCGGCATAAACGAAAGTTTTTTTTAAGTTTTAATATCCAACCTCTTTCAAGTTCATATTTTAATATCTCACCATTATCATTACTAACAAACATATACATATCAAAAAAAATAACTTTCCATACAGTAAAATCACTATCTAAACTTTGAACAAGTTCCCAAGATTGTTGTGTGTCAAAATATTGATAAACTTTTATTGAACAATCATAACCGTATGTAAATAACATGTCCATGTAAAATATACATCCTTTGACATCTTCCGTATGATCTTCTAATATGGAAAAAATTTCTACTATATCTTTAATAGTACAAATCCATACTGTCTTTCCACGAGTGCAAAATGCTAACCAATAACCACTTATAGAAACGCATTTAATTTCTGTATCTGGTCCTTCTATTATATCTTCAAATTTATCATTTTTAAACAAAGATACAGTACAATCGTAGCTGCTGCATGCAAGATAATTTTCAGAGGAGGTAATGTGAGTTATTGATTTAGCGTGTTTATACAAAATTTTATTGTTTGTTTGATCTATACATTCTTTTGAAGTACCTCCTGTGTATATATTTTTGTTGATATGAATTGTAAATAATTTTTCATTTGTTTCTTTTTTTGTGATTTTAAAATTAAAAGACATGGATATTTTAAATAATAATTTGTAAAAATACAAAATCTTAATTTAAATTCTTTTTATATCTAAATTTGTAAAAATAAATTTTTAATGTGCTATTTAAAAATCTCAATATTTCATAATATTCTCTTTAGTTTTATAACATACAGTTTTAAATATTTTTATTTCATTAAAAAAAAATATTTTAGAAAAAATATAATTTTATTTTTTATTATTTTACAAAATCGGAAAAAGCTTATATTTATATTATTGTAAAAGCCAAAATTTATTTGAATTTTCTTATTTGTTATTTAATTAAGGCCGTAAAAAAATAAATTATTTAAAATATGATATTTTAAAGATTTTACATTTAAAAATTAATTTTTAGTTTAAAATTATATTTATTTATTTCATTTTAATTATTAAAAAAATTTTCATTAATAGGCATAATAACATATATATTTTTTACAAAATAAATACTTTTATAATTTTTCAACGATTGAAACTATAATTTAAAAAAATTATTAAATTACATAAAAAGTCATTAATTCATGAAAAAAAACTTTATTTCTTCAAAATTTTAACATGATTAAAAATTATTTCAATATAAACATTTTTTTAAATAAACTTATTTTAATTTAAATATATGTAAAAATAATTAAAAAATTTACAATTTTACATATATATTTATTTTAGTATTGTGTAAATATTTGAGTTTTAAATTTTTTTAAACATAAAAAAATTATAAATTAAATTAATATGATTTATGATTTGTAATTAAAATATAAAAATATAATTTTATCATTTAATGTTTCAAATCTTACTTTAATTGGTTATTTTTACCTGTAAAATTAATTTTAGAACCCTTAAAATGGAAGATATGGATATTGCAAGTTTGTTTGACGACCCTAAATTATCTATGGATAAATTTGAATATATTATAGGTAGAGACAAGCAAAAAACCATTGATTTGATAAATTATATGAATTTTAAAATGCCTGTTGATGAAAATCTTTTGCATGTATGTGCACTTTTATTATTGGAGAATAGAAATAGTGTAATAGAAGCTATTATAAAAATACTTAAAGTAAATCAACCATTAATACAAACATTTATAAAAGGTTTACAATCCTCAAATTTTTATAATCAAAGAATGGCTGTTCCAAGAATAATTGTAAGTCTCGAATTTGATGGAAAAAAAGATATTTTAAAAAATTGTTTTTATGATAAAACGGGCCTTGTAATCAAAGAAGCGGTGGAATCATTACATTTTTATGATAATTTACCTTTTAATGACGATGAGCTTTTAAAAATAACAATAGATCTCAATAATTCAATGTATGATTTTGTACAATGTTTAGTTCCAAATATGTTGAAATACGTTAAACAATGTAATTTTTTAATTTCTGATATATGTTTATGTAAATCATGGAGAAAAAGACTTAGTTTAGTAAAAAATTTAAAATATTTTTCAGATGAACAAAAAAATAATATTTTAAATATATTAAGTAAAGATACAGAAGAAGCTGTGAGAGTGGCACTTGTAGAAGAAATGGATCATTTTGATGAATATATTGACATTTTTATTAATGACAAAAGTCCACAAGTTAGAGCTGCTACCGTAAAAAAAATAGGACTTTTAAATGAAAATACAGATGTATTAAAAAAGGTTATTGATGATAAAAGTTGGCTTGTTCATAAAGAATTATTATGTATACATAAGGAAGACATATATGAAAATATAAGCTTGCATTTAATAAAATCTTTACCTAAAAGTCATGATTGGAGAATTAAAATTGAAATATTAGGTACAATAAATTATATAGTACAACATAACAATTTATTAGTAAAAAGGTGCCTTTTAGATATATTTTTTGAATATTTATGCGATCCTGTTTGTGAAGTAAGAAATAAAGCTTCAAATGTATTTGTTAATCTAATAAAAGAAGCTGATTGGAGTGAAATCTTATTAGAAAAATTTAATAAACTGATTGAAATGTCAAGTTATTTGGTCAGAATTAGTCTTGCAGAGGTTTGTTTAACATTTGATTTAAAACATAAGACTAAATATGTTGTAAAAATGTTACAAGATGAAGTTTTTAATGTAAAATTAAAAATGTTAAGTGTGATTGATAAAGAACATTTAAATGACGAAATTGTAAAAATTATAGAAAATATGGAGGAAGATTCATATATTAAGAAAGAAAAAGATAGACTTTTTAATTAAGATATTAAAAAAAAGCTAGAAAATTAAATTTAAATATTAATATATTAATAAATTTTCTTTTTTACAAAATATATGTCAAATTTAAAAACATATTTACAATCAATTTTAAAATTGCTATATAGAATTTGAATTAATGAATTTTTATACTATTTTTA